>JARHVA010007215.1:402500-455000 GCA_037957365.1 Torreya grandis
AGTCACATTATATCACTTTTCACTTTAGGATCTTGAGCTATAAATCATTAGAGGCCTTCTAATATACCCTCTAGCTACTATTCCTACACTTTAAATATTATTCACATGTTAAAACACCTTCTTACATGATATAACACTAATTTCCATCCTTCATAGGCATTGTTAACATCTTAGGACCCCTAGTTAGATCAGATAGAGTTTAAGACTAGTATATTTGCATGTTAGACCTATATGTCTTACCTCTGGAGGCAAACTTTGAAACATAAATAATTGATTAAATTCCTCAAATATATGTTCAAATTTTGTCATAAATCATCCTATGCATCTATGCATTCATCTCATAGATCCATCATGCTCCTTATTGCACTAGACTAGGTATCTCATGTTCAAACCTTCTCAAGAAACTTACACTTAAGAATAAATACACAAACATGCACACCATGTTTTGAGCCTTGACATAAAATCTTAACAAACTTAAGGTTTCCTTCAAATTATCTCTCTCTTACCTCATGAAATAATCAACTGCATATTAGTGAGCCACCTTCTTATGAGTCAAAACTTAACCTCAGACTTCTTTTGACATCAGTGACCATATAGAAATACATGACATCAATAAAAACTTCAATTAATATCCTCATGTGTATGTATCACTAGTAGGAAGCTTACATACACATGGTTTAATACACTTATTTCTATCAACATTGATGTAAATACAAATAATGTACAATTATTATTATTATCACTCGAAGCATTATCTAGCTATAAGTAGAGTATCAATGGATATTTTTTTAATGGAACAATTATACTAGCAATAATAATTGCTTTAACATGATTTTTCCCCTTCTACCTTTTAAAAAATTTATGCACTTTATTCTATAAAATTAAATCATGCATTGGCTATTTGGATGATCCATAATTTTACAATAAATTCCCATACTCATTAGTGATGGGTTATTTGAGCTTCCTAAGACATAAATACCATGATGTGACTATGTAATTTTTTCAATGTTCAACAAATAGTATACCAAAGTGGACAAAACTCTAGTCTTTTGTCTATGTGTGAGCATAAAAATAAAATTATTTGGGAGGCTCATAGCATTAATTATTGACTTTGATTTATCCCTACCATTAGTAAGGAATTTTTCATTTTTTCCATTTTATTGTGCATAATGATCAATAATACCTAAGGTTGTTCTTATGATTGTAATATATGGTATTATTAATGTGCATGATAGCTTTGAATGTGTTCATTATGACATGTTTATTCCTCTTAAATTTTTTAGAGTGCTTCTGGGCATATTGTGGATCTACCTTTGTTGTATAGATCTATATACTCATCACACTTTGTGAAGATGTTCTTTACAATAGAAACATGTTGAAATATTTTGGTCATTATCTTGGTGAAACTTTCTTGCAATACTAGTAGAAATTTAAACAATTTGATCTCTTCATTACACTTCTTTCACTTTAAATTCTAGGTATATAATACATGAAGTAACTTTTGAGAAACTTTTATTCCATCATGTCTTACATAATGAGTTGATTCTATCATGTCCTACATATTTATCTTAATGATTATTAATATGAAATAAATTTTTGTAGACATATTTGAACTTTCTTTCTCTTTCTAAATGTTACCATTCACTACACACCTATTTCCATTTATCCAGTCTAATTAATGAATATAAAAGGTTCTCCTTGGGTACCCATAAGATGTTTGCCATGTATTATGATATAAATCCATCCCATTGAATTTCATTGTATGTTCCTCCATAGATTTGTCACCCACATTAAATATTGTATTTGATGTTAATGTATCTAAAAACAATTATTTGTCTTTTTTGGTCATGGTTCTAGTTTTGTACCACATAAATGTGACTAAAATAAGGGGATTTTTTTTTAGATTATTAGATTTGTAGCAATGATTTTTCACATTCTCCACATCATCCAAAAAAATACCATTTCTATCCTCATAAACATTTTGATTTGATGAACTAGCTAGAGGGACATTTAATTTTTGATGTTTTTGAGCATTTTAAGGTCTTTTGATCACATTTTTAGAAATATTGTAACTGTTGGCATCAAAAGAAACTAGATTTACCAACTAAGTTTGTCACTCTTATAATTCATCCCACATTTTCACCTCAACCTAATAGAGGACTTGTTTTAAGCTGAAATCTAGAGGAGAACCATTTATGTTGGCCAATCTCCTAAGATATCATTTTATAAGAGATCCTTCAAATAAGGTGCATCATTTGTAAGTAGGGATAAATACTCTGTCAATATAAACGCAAAATGCATTGGAATCCAATCCATTAAATTTTACCATTTATCCTTTAAGTACATTTGTAATTATTCCCTATACAACATATTTGCTTGTGGATGAGCACAAATGGATCAATTTCAAAAAAACTCCCTTGAACTTGAAATTTTGTTCAATGTTAAGTATAAGGTAAGGACCATCTAGTTGAGCATTTATTTTATCTACCATAAGGTCATCTCTTATTATGGAAAATCAAAATTTTTATTAACCAAAACATTAGTTTATTAGGTTGTAACAAGTTTGATAAATCATAATATAAATTTATCACATTTTTGAGAATTACACCAAACATAAATGGTCCCAATATCACTTCATGAATTTTATGATCTACAACACTACATAAAGAGTGTATAATACATTTTAAATGTACAATATTTGAAATACGTTATAATTTGGAAATAGGCTCCACAACATAACAATCTCCTACTTGGAGATTGATTTCCTCTGAGTAGGTTTCTCAACCCTTCACTATCATCTGTGAAGGCCAACTAAAACTGAGCATAGCTTCAATTTCTCCCTTATGACCACCTTGGTCATCATGTTTGGAGGATTCTAACTGGTATGAATCTTATTTAACTTAAACTTCTATTCCTCTAAAGTTGTCCTGATGAAATGGTACCTCAACTATATATGCTTCATCTTAGAGTGGAAAGCGGAGTTATTTTCTATATGTATAGCACTTTAACTATCACTATATATCTTCCTTTCCTCCTAATTATTCCCAAACTATTCAAGTAACTAATATATCTAAATCATTTATTTTCATACCTTTGTGGTAGCAATATACTCAGCCTCTATGGTTAACAAAGCCACAAGTTTTTATAGTCATGAAATCTAACTCACCATTATGCCACTTACATTAAATACATATCCTATTTTAATCCTCTTAATATCTAAATCTCTAACCATGTTCTAATCTATGTAACCACACAAAGTGGTGTCCAATTTACCATATCTTAAAACTATCCCCATGGTCCCTCTTAAATACTGAAGGATCCACTTTACTACCTTCTATTATTCTCTACCTATATCACTCATGTACCTACTTACTACTCCTACTACAAGGGAAATATTTGGCCTAGTGCATACCATGGCATACATCAAGCTACCAATTGCTAATGAGTAAGGTACATGTGACATCTGGATTCTCTCATCCTCTATTTTGGGATAATACTCCTTTGATAACAAAAAATGGCCTACCAAATGAGTCCCAATAGGTTTAACATCCCACATACTAAACCTCTCCAAAACCTTTTAAATATACTCCTCCTGAGATAAGTTTTGTTTCCATTCCTTCCTATCCCAAGTTATTATCTTACCAAGGATTTGTTTTGTTGCTCCCAAATCCTTCATAGCCAAGGAATTACTAAACTTTTCCTTGAGTACCTTTATTTCTTTCTTGTTCTTACCTACAACCAACATGTCATCTGCATACAGACATAGGATAATGTAATCACCATCATCAAACTTCTTGATATATATGCAATGGTTTGAATGACACTTTGAGTATCCCTGTTCCATCATAAAACTATCAAATTTTTTGTATCACTATTGTAAAGCTTGTTTTAGGATATACAAGCTATTCTTTAGTTTTCACACCATGTTCTTCTTCCCTATGACATCATATCCATATGGTTTATCCATATATAATTCCTCCTCTAAATCACCATGAAGGAACACAGTCTTCACATCTAGCTACTCTAAGTACAAGTATTATACTTCTACTATCCCAAGCATAGTCCTAATATAAGTTCTTTACCACTAGGGAAAAAATGTCATGGAAATTAATTACCTTATTATGTGCAAAACCCTTTACCACCAATAGGGCTTTATACCTTTTATTTCCTCCATCATCTTATTTAATTTTGTACACCCACTTGTTCTATAATACTCTCTTACCTTCAAGTGGGTTTACCAAATCCCAAATCTGATTTTCCATGAGAGTATGATGTTTCTCATCCATTTCTTTCTCCCACTTCTTCCTAACATCTACTTGCATTAGTTATTTAAGGCACTCTATCTCTCCATTATAAATGAGTAATAAATAGTTAAGAGATGGAGAAAGATGTTTAGGTTACCTTCTTACCCTAAAAGACCTTCTCACGATAAGAGTTTTGGGTTCTTATGGAGTAGGTGCCTAAAATAGTTGCTTAGACACTTTATCATCAACAATATCCTACAACACTATGTAATCTTTTCTAAAATCATCTTTTTTATCTTATAATTAATATTTATAAATGAATTTTTCATTAAAGATAACATCCCTATACCAAAATATTTTCTTGTCTTCAAGACTCAAAATCTAGAAACCAAATTCATCCTCATCATAACCAATAAAGGTGCATTTTTCAGACTTAGCCTCTAACTTTATCCTATAATCTTTTTCAATATAAATGAAGGCTTAAAAAACAAATATTGTAAGAAATAAATAATAAACCTTCTTACCAAACCAAGCTTCATCAAGTATTCCTCCTTCCAAAGAAGATGAAGGTCCTCTATTTATTAGGTATACAATCATGTTTATTACTTCTACCCAAAATTGAAAAGGTAGTCCTACATGTAACCTCATGCTCCTAGCACATTCCATGATAGTCCTACTCATCCTTTCTAACACTCCATTATACTATGGAGTTATTAGAACCATCCTTTATCTAATAATTCCATTCTTTAAATAGTAATAAAAAATTCATTGCTACAATATTCCCCACCATTATCTGACCTGAGACATTTTAACTTAAGACTTGATTCATTCTCAACCAAGGAATTCCATATTTTAAATGCATAAAACACATTATATTTTATATTAATTCCATGCACCCAAACTTTCCTAGGTTTATCATCAATAAAAGTGACATAATTAGATGACCCACCGATAGAAGATACCTAAGTCAACCCCCATACATCTAAATGAACTAGCTCCAACTTATTCTCCTTCCTCATATGTCTAACCTTGAGAAACTTTACCCTTTTTTATTTTTTGAACACATAATATTAATATAAATATAAATCAAACCCTTTCAATCTAGGCAATCAATCCTTTAATATTTGCATGCCCTTTTGGTACATATGATCAAGCCTATTATGCCACAAAGTTACATTTGTATCTATAGAAACTAAATTACAATAGTTAGCACTACTTGAAAAATACAGGGTACCAACCTTCTTACCTCTTGCTACTAAAAGAGCACCTTTGGTCACCTTCCAAGAATTTAATGTAAATGTCACCACACAACCTTCACTTCCTAGCTATCCTACAGATACCAAATTTTGTCTTAACTTAGGCACATACCTAACATCCTTTAGTAATCAAGTGTTCCCATTCTACATCTTGATCTTAACACTTCCTTTTCCTACTATGTTTTAAGGATCATCATCACCTTGATAAACATGTCCGAAATCCCCTTAAACATAATCAATAAAATAATGCCTATATGGTGTATCATGAAAATAAGCCCCTAAATCTAAAACTCAAGGCTTAGTAATATTGTCAAAGGAGAGAAATAATGAATCTTGACAAACTTCACATGTTTCCACATTCAACTCCTTGGTGTCTTCCTAATTTTTGTTCTTGTTTTGAAGAGACCAAAAATCCTTCTTCATATGCCCAATCTTTCCACAGTGCTAGTATACCATCTTGCTCCTTGATTTTGACCAACTATGACTATTTGACTTTCCATTGTTTCATTTTTATCTAACATTATGTCTCCCTCTACTCTCCACTACCAAATAATCACATAAAGTATAAGTATCCCTAGAGATTTTCCCTCACATTTCCTCACTAAGGATTACTCTTATGACATCCTCAAACTTTAACTTGGCATTATTAGAGACCGAGTTGCTCGTAGTCATTACCAGACTATTCCAACTCTCTAGTAAGGAACATAAAATAAGTAAATCCATAAATTAATTATCAAAATAATTTTTTACAAATTTAAACATACTCAAAATTGTATTAAATTCATTCAGATGATTAAAAATTGAACCATTTTTAGACATCTTCATAATTAATTATGTTTTTCATTAAAAATATTTTATTAGAAGCAGAGGGTTTCTCATATAAATTCCCTAATGCAATTATGAGACATTTTGTGGTATTTTACTATTATATATTAAACATGACCAAAGATGCACTGCATAACCTAATGGCCCCAATTATTTTCCTATCAAGCATCTCTTAAGCCTCATCTATCAAACTCATTGATTTCTTTACTTTTCCTCCTAGTGGTGCACGGAGGTCCTTTTAATAGAGGTAATCATCCATCTACATCTTCAATAGACTAAATTTATATCCATTTAACTTTTCAACCTTTGATATATTATCATCATCCATAGATCCCACTTAAACTAATAACCTTATTGTGATTCAATAATTCAACAAATACAACATGAAGCTCTAATACCAGTTGTTAAGAATAAATCAAAAATCAATGTGCAACAATTTCATAAAATCACAATAATAATAGCTATGAACATATATTCATAGAGAAAAGAAATAAAAATTCACAACAAGAAGACCAAATTTAATGTGGTTCACCCAATGTTGGCTACATCCACCAAGAAATAATTGCTCAGATTTTATTACAAGCCACAAGAGTGTAATCCACTCTCAGATCAGTCTTCTCACAATTACAATGCATAAAATATTGTTTAGATTTGTGCTCTAGAAACTCTCCTAAATTCATACCTAAATTCATGCACTATGTTCTTCCTTCTCCATCCATTATTCTCATCAATATATTGCATATTGAATATCCATTGATACATAATACATCAACATAGAAATTTTATAAAATAATGGGTACTAAAACCATGAGTAAAGTCAACCCATAATAGTTCCCCATTAAGGGGGTCCTAAACCCCAATGAGAATACATAAATAGTGTATAGTACATTTTAAATTTACAATATTTGAAATACATTATAATTTGGAAATAGGTTCCACAACATAACATGCTACATCCATGAAAGAGCTACATTATCAAGTCAAGAAGTAGTTGGAGTTGAGTGATATTAACTATAATGGATATTATGATAAAATATGGAAGTGAAATTTCTTGTAGGATATTTTGTGTTATCACACATTTTGAATGAGAGGTTTCCTAAAGGTGAATACAATCAGCTAAAATTGAAGAGATACGACCTTATAAGGTCTTGAGAAAGTTTTATATAATTCTTATGAACTAGAACTCCCATATGATATTGGGATCTCACTTATTTTTAACATAGCAAACATATATCCTTATAGATTATAAGAAGACAAATAAAAATCATCTGAAGATGATGATGAACAAGGCATTGATTAGAAACAACACTTACCCAAGCCATAGAAATATTAACTAGAATATATTTTAGACAAACACATTATCAAAAGAACCAAAGATAAGGATTACTTAAAATATTTATATAAATGGAAGAATCATCCTATTGAATATGCTTATTGGCTGACTCCATTATAATTAATTTAGTGTGTAACTACCATTGAACACCTCATAATTAGGAGCTAATGAATGTTTTTATACTCAAGAAGCCTAGTGCAAGAGTATTAGCTTTAGTTATCTAGTTTTGTGAATTTTGGTCTTGAATAGGTTTAAGAGGACATATTTTGTCAATAATAAGTTTTTCCATGCTTAACTTTACTCTGTATTGTTCATTTTGGCTTATTTTCAAGTTTCCCACTAAAACTAGAAATATGAATTTTTGAACTTGTTTAAGGTGTTTTAAGAGCCTTTATCATCTCTTAGTGCATTGTTTGGTCATGATCCTTGATGGAGGGTTCAAGGAAGATATTAAGACATAATTTAGAATAGTTATAATGTGTTAAATCATAAATAAATATTTCAAACTCAATTAAGGTTAAAGCCCTAGATTTTTAAGAGGCCAATTCAACCCTAGTTTTTCTTGTAAATATGGGTATTTCTTAGGAGGAGATGGTTATGGATTGATCATAGGGTGCATGCCTTGATGCCAAGATGGGTGGTGTTTTCAACTAAGTTTTATGTTAATCATGGTGATTTATCTTGATATATCTATGGTTAGGGTGCTAATTGGATGGATGGGTGTCTTTTCACCCATAAACAAAAGGCAAGCTCACACATTTGTGATCTTTTTTATTGCATTGGGACTCAGCCTAAGCCCATTGTACATTGTGATATAATATTCACCATGGTGTACAAAATGTAAGGTGATGATTACTTACTCTCAAGTTGGTGGAAATTTTCTCCTAAGTGATATATTCAGTCATGGATATTATGATGTAGCTATCTTTGAGCACACCCTTTTTACATGTTACTACTAAAAAATGTGAGATGGCATTTAAAGGTAGTGTCTCAGACACTAAGATGAAGTTTTTCATTATTTATTTTGGAATGGTTTTAGAGATAGTGTAAGATTTGGGGGGATGGTGTATTTTGATATGTCATTTTTGGCTAAAGTCAATTCTAATATGGCATCCATGTTTATCGAGAACCTTCTATTAGTTCTAGAGGACAAGGATTGACCAATAAAAGTATAGTTAAGTTGGTTCATCTATAGTTTAGGGTTGGGATTAATAGGGTGATGGTTAAATTTTGGGGGCTAAAACCTAATGATTTTTTGTTCTCCCATAGGTAATTTTTAGTTCCTCTTGACATATATTGTGAGTTTTAGGATCATTTTTTCAATGTGATACATTTTACAGTGTCTTCAAGGATCCCTTCAATAACCATCTTCAATAGGGGGTTTCATTATGGTGTTAGATATGTATGCATACAAGGTTCCCTACAATTTCCCATATACTAAATTAGACCATTGGAATACTCAAAGGGTGGTTCAACATCTAAAATAGTGGTTTACCTATTTAGGGATGCCATGCCCATGTTCCCTCCATAAATAACCTTAGATGTTGTGGAGGTGTTTGGTGGTGGGCTAGTTACACATTGGAGAGGTGTGTGTTGCAATTAAAGGGATCAATTAGGGTATTATTACCATTTCCAAAGCTTAGGGGGATAATTTATAGAGACTCATACTCATGTAATGTGAGGTTGTCATGGTAGTATGAGGCATGGACAAGATGGTAGAGGCTTAGAAAAACTATAAGGGTATGTTTGATAAACTCAATTAGGTAGTAATTTAGTGGTGTGGGGTTGAATGGTGCCACAATGGTTAGAGGTATAATTGGTGGTTTTAAATATTTGGAGGTGATTCCATGATGGGGATTCCCTTTTGAGATCTTGTTCATCATATGTGGCTACTCACTGGACCTTTTATTAGTTTTAGGCTTGTTGGGAATTCGTTTCCCATGTTTTGGGTTTACAATTCTAATTGTTGGTTGAGCCATCTTTTTTATTGGGTTTTTATTTGTCCTTTTTTTTTTCCATTATTATGTTATTTTGGATATGGACTTGGTCATGTGTAATTTTTTTTATTAATTAAGGGCGAGGAACCCATTAACTCTCTAAATACATATTAGAAAAATTAATATTTATTTCAATTTTTTTCATAATTGTGAAAAGATTATAATATATTTAATTAATGTTCAAGTATGTAATCAAAATATTTTTTTAAATTTTGCATTTACTAGCATTATTCTACTTAATTACATGGGAGATCCAATAGTAGAGATGTAACACTATAATTTTTGGGGTACACACTAAGTTGTCAATATTTGTATTAAAAATGCAACATAAGTGGGTGATGAAATAAGGAGAGGGTTGTGAAGTGTTTAACTACAAATAAACTATTTTAAGTTAAGGTCTATTTTCTTCTCAAGGTGGAATAAAAAAAATGTTTAGATCTATTAAAAAATTTAGTCAAAATTATCTCTCCATGTGTATACTTTTTCATGCTCAAAATATTATAACATACTAGGGATCAAATGTTAAATTTAAAATAAAGGAGTCTCCCTAGACATGTTAATTAGTATATTTCACATTAGATTGTGACTGGGTTAGTAAGGCATGAAGATATCATGTACTCTATGGAATGAAACTAAAATTTATGAATCTTGATTTAAAACATATATGATTGATCTCACATTTTCACATATAATACTACATTAATCATCTTATCCAAGTACTAATGATATTTATGTTGGAACTATTTTTCAAATATCTAAACAATCATGTAATCCATTGATGGATGTGCATGTGGGATAGATGCTTATAGTACAACCAAAAATGAAAATAAAAATATATGGATGGAAAAGGTAGGTGGGGATATATATTACCTTAAATCAAAAGGTGAGAATGTATTTAAAATGTGATTTTTAAATATTAGAATCCTTAAAGGAGAGAATAATTTTAAGCATTTTATCGAGACTATTTGATGCCTAATAAAACATAGATCAAATTAGATGAAATTAAACAAGACATTGATGTGGATAACGTCATTTAAACATGGTCACCAAACAAAAAATGGAAAGGAGGATCAATTAACATACCTTGAAAATGGCATGAGGCTATTGAATCATACCTTACACTACTGGAATAGGGTAATCAATGCTTAAAAGTGAAATTATTGAATATTATAAATTAATATGTCATAACATCTTGCCCTTGGATGTAGGTTTAAAAAAATTATTCTAAAGCACGCTCCACTAACTTGACCTTATATTTGTAATATTATTATATATGAACTAGAGATTAATATTTATTTCATTTAATTATTTTTCCTAAATGTGGAAGACTTACATTAAAACCTTAATAATGTAATAGTATTATATATTAAATATGAGTGGAAGATTAATATTTATTTCAAAACATTAGTCTACATAAATTTCAAGATAAGAATATATTTCAATTAATGTTTATCATTATCATAATTTTTTTTAAAAACCCACTATTATTAGAATTATTATACTTGATTTAATGGGATATGTGCTAGTAGTGGTGCACCATAAGTTTTTGGGTTCACACTTGTTGATGTGTGTTTTGATAACACAAGTTGAAAAAGCTAGTTATGATAAGGAGATGGGTGTGAAGTGTTGAACTACAAGTAAATTATTTCAAGTTTAGGTTTGGGTTCAGTTATTTTAAATGAATTTATTCATAGTCCATGGACCATTTTAACCTTTATATTTTTTTATATGTCCTTCACATTAGTGGATTCCCTACACATAATACATAAATATATAAAAACTAAAACTTTAAAGAACATATATTAATTTTCATAACAATAGAATATCCAAATAAAACCAAAGGAAATCATCAAAAACCATAGAGTCATGGAGGTCTCTTTTGTTCTCAAGGTTTCATCATCAAAATGCATGGATTTGTTGAAAATTTAAGTCCACTTTATCTCTCCATATGTTCAAATTTTCTTACTCTAAATGTGGCAATGCCTTGTTATCATGTCCTAAAAACCAATAAAGTGCATACAATTTTTAAAACATACTTGCAATAAAAAATTGAATATAATGATGATCAGAATGGGATCATAGGGTCAAAGAGTCATGAAATCTCATAGAACACATCTTAATTTTAATTTTAAAAAAAACCTTCATGGACATGTTTATTTTTGGATTTCACATAAGTTAGATTGTGACTAGGTCCATTATTGTTGAAGATATCATGTACTATGTGGAATGACACTAAATATGAGCCTTGATTTAAAAAATATTAGTGTGGCTACAAAATTATTAATTATTTCACATATCTTGGTACATAAAATGTGAAATTTTGAAATTTTGATTAATTTATCTTGTAACCACTTTGGTTTTACAATGAAATGCCTATTCTACATAAGTTAGGAATAATATGAGAAATAAAGGCCTATATTATTATTTAGGATATAATGGTTACATGCTCATTATACACATTGAAATACGAATAATTGCCTATAAATTGATAATATGAGAAACATAGTCCTATGTTATTATCTAGTTTATAATGGGCACATGCCCATTATACACAAGATAATAGTAATGACAAGTATGTTTTACATTGGGCACATGGTAAATTAAAAGTGTTATACAATACTTTTATATGGTGATAGTAATTATGTTTTACAATGTTGTACTAATATTTTTAAATCTTCCATGTCATGATGTAACTGGTTAATATATGGTAAAATTTGGATAAATATTAAATATTACTATAATAACTATTAGGTAATACTATGATAAACATGTGTTCACATTATGTAAATCATTAGGACCCATTTTAACTATTTTACTATTCTAAACTATTGGCCCATTTCCCCTAAATATGAATTTAAAGGTGAAAAACTAGTTATGATATAATTTGAATATGATTCCAAACTAGACTTTTGAATCTAATTATATATATATATATATATATATATATATATATATATATATATATATCTCACACTAATAAAATACCAATAAAAAATTATGTAATTTGATATCCCACTTGTTAACACCCAATAATTTTAATATGGAAATCCATCTTCAATAATTATAAAACTTAAAATGACAATATTATAAGTCTAAATTCTTAGGAATATGTCCAAATTTAATGAAACAATGGGTTTTAACTTATGGATGCCAATATGCTAAAGTATACAAATTTTTATTATACATCTACTACCTCTATATATCAATTAAAGACAACATTCAAACCTAATAAAAATGATGCACCTAATATTATAAAAGAAAAATTAAGGCTAAAACCATCAACACAATTTATCAAATTAATGATAGGATTATCTTTCCTCCTTATCGAAACACTCACCATATAATGACTTAATCAAAAACACCTCAAAATGTGGATAAATTATTTATTTAGTGTAGTTTTATTAATTTAACTAATCCATACTAAATAGATACTAATAGAACATTTCCTAAAGGGTATAATTCTAACTTATTTTGTGACTATCATCGAGCTTCTAGACATTCTACAAATTGATGCTTTAAATTGAAACATAAAATTGAAGATCTAATGGATAGTAATATTATTCATATTAAATTAAATAATTAATTATTAAAATAATATTTCACAATACCTAATTAATTATTTAAATTATTTACCAATCCATTTCTAAATCATAATACTAAAATGCATGACAATGTGTATATGAAAACATTTATACACCATTTAACTATTTCACATGACCATGAGATTGATAACATCATTAGCGTGGTTTTGATTTATCAACACCTAGAACCTTATATAAAATTTTATTACCATAATATACCTAAAAATTAATCAAACAATGGTCCTTTATATATTCACACATTTTTTTCATATCAACATTTGATTACACATAGCATTTTGATTAACAATAATACTAGAAAAAACATTATTATTATCATTTATACATATTTAAGGATATATTGAGTGAGATTTAATTATCATGGATATGATACTCCATATCTATTATGTAATTAAATTCATGCCACTTTGTGGTATTAAAATCCTAATTTTAGTTGGTCTTTGAACATTCTAGCTTTATTTTATGTCATTCTCGATTTGATATTGTATAAAGTATTTTTTAGACATCCATGGATTAATCAAATTATATTGATACCTTATACATTACACCATTATCTCAAGTTTTTTCATGATAATTAAGTAAAAAATTTTCATAACATATATTAAGTCCTAAGGGAAGTAATAGGTTATTTATACTATTCATCTTATTCTTGTTATTTATTTTTCCCTGTTGGCCTTCTTATTTTATGTTTTTTCTTGATTTTTATCTTTATATTCTATTCTAGATTGAGATTTGATTTATTCTCATTATTTTCACCCTTTTTCATTCCTATTTTCATTGTTCATTGTTTTCACCCCTTGGATTCCTTTATTTATTCTTATATAAAATTATTAAATATTAAGACATTCAAAAATAAAAAATAAAAAATTTCTTCTTTGGTGGAAACATATTATGCTTATGTACATATGCTAGAGTTTTTTCACATCCATGTTTTACATGCATTCTTATCATGGTATCTATTTAAATAGATAAAATTTAGGATATGCATGTTATATATTATTATGTATTATCAGATGTTACATGGCTCATCTATTTCTCACACCTTGGAGGGAAAGATCTCAATGGTGGTATCTCTATATAACATATTTTATGGTGATATATTTATTACATTCCATCTATCATGTTGAGTTATCTTATATTAATTGTATTATATATTTATATCATCTAAATCTTACATGTTACATGGATATTTACATTTTTTGGTTACAATGGTTGTGTAGTTATAGTCTTACTTTTTGTGTGTGTATGTGTTTGGTTGATTTCTTGCATGTTTACATTTGTGTATGTTTGAAGCATGTTGTATTATTTAATATTTTTATATAAATGATCCTATAGATTTTGTGACATCATGTCTTGTGAATCGAATGCCCTTAAATGATGTTCTCCTATTTAGCTACATACTTGTGTGTGATTATGAAGTATAGTATGTGATATTATATAATTATTTCCATAATCTATATCATGCATTTATTATACTAGTTACCATGATATTTAATATTAATGTTACTATTTTTGATATTATTATTATTTTTTTCTATGTTTTAATGGTCCTTACCATGCATTTCTAGGGACATACTACTTGTGTTTTTGTTATAACTTTATTTATCCCTATTCGGGGCACATTTTTGACATTTAGGGAACACTATTTATCCCTTCCTTACTTATCAATTTAGGGTCATTATACCTACTCCCTGAATTATTACTATGATAGATATAGGAAAAAAATTGTTAGAGGCATACTACATACTCTCTAATTGTCCTATTATGAGAATTACATGATGTTATCTATATTACATGGTTCTTAATGGACATAGAAGTTGTACATATCTCTTATCACCATTATACTTGGGAATTATTTTTCTCCCATATGATTTATTATTTCACCTTGATATGTGTACATGCCCATTTATATTGAGATTTATATGATGATATTTTATGATTGTTACCTAAATTTTATCTGATTTTTCACTTATTTTGATGTTTCAACTATATACATTTTATAACATGTGATGTATTTACACTTTATTTTGAGATGGAATGACTAAAACACATGTTTTTCCAATCCTCACCATAAAAAGTGGGCATATATCTATATATTTAAGTTTCCATAATAGATCAAAGTATCGATTAAACATATACATAAAAATTATGGAGCAAAAAATTAAGAAAAATAATAATAAGAAAACTTAGAGCACCATAATTTATCCATTTATCTACTTCCTTGATAAATTATTTTATTGGGTTGTAAGCACTCCCAAAAATTCTCATCATAATAGTTTTTTTATGAGCAATGAAAAAATCCATAGACAAGGTGTAGTCATTCCTATGCTCCCCATTTTAATTTATGATTTTCACATTGATTCAACATTGAATACCTTCTGAAATTGGTTGTTATTCTTATATATGCTTTTATTATATTATAGATAAAATCCATGATGATGGAGATACCTCAAGAATATTTTAATTCATACTTCCTTCCCTAGATAATTTAGGGTATGTGCTTCAATTGTTTATTTGTATACTTTGGTGCATGAATGCATTCATTCACATACACAAATAAAAGTATGGTAATTATGTAGACACCCAATTTTGGTAATTAAAAAAAAATACATATAATGTTTAACCCTTTTTATACACTTAGTCCACTTTTCTATATTAATTTATTCTATAGAAGTTAATATTGCATGTTAGTCTATCCCTAGTTGTTTACCTTCTATATGACCTCAGTGTTATATCATTTTAGCTTTTGATATTTATTTTCATATCTTTTGAGTTGTTTGCACCCTTATTGATAAATTTTCTCTCTTGGGATGGATTCGTTGGTCATAATTATACCATTGAATATTCCCCCTTACATATCAAACACTGTTGAATCTATCCCCATTTTTTATGGGTCCTTCCACCTTAGCCTAACTCCTCATACCTTATATTTCACATATTACTATTTTTTATGGTTTATCTTTCATGTATCATGTACTATGAGTTTTTATATATACAAATAATTTATAGTCATTATAGACTTATGAAAAAATCATGAATCTTTATCTATAATCTAATAGAGTCATAAAGGAGATTCATTTATCATCTCAAGTCTATGGACAATCTATAAAGATCTATTTCTATTGTTAAGGACTTATTTTCAAATTTTATTTTATCTTGTATAAAAGGAGGGTTAGGAAAAATCTCATGCAATGACATCACTTATAGGGAAGATAAGGTTGAACCCTTTCTTGACATTCCATTTGTATTGCACAATAACTATGTGGGGTTTAATTCTAGCATGAGGGATATGTAATTGTAAAAATGTTGAGGTTTCTTAACCCAACTACTTATATCCCATCTACTTTTAAAATGAGTGTTATGGTGAATAAGGTCAATAGAGGAAGAAGATATCATTTCATTCATTTTAATCTCCAATTTAAGGATACACATATATGATTTTACAAAATTAATACTTAAACTTGCATAGAAACGTCTAAAACATAGAAAGGTATTATCACACTTTTTATCTCCCAAGAACATATTTTTTGTCACATATGCATGACACTAAATCTACCTTGGGTAGATTCATTGGTAATATGTAGGTGACAAAATATGTATATGTATATGTATATGTATATGTATATGTATATGTATATGTATATGTATATGTATGTGTGTGTATTGCATGAAAAACTCATCTATTTCTTATATATTAGGCTTCATTTCCAAAATTTTATAAATTTATCAAGGTGTGATTATTCCATCTTGTAGACACTATTTCTAAATTATATAACATATCGATATTGGACACTTAGAAAACACATATCATGGATGTACCTTCATCTTCTAGACCTTTACCACTACCAAAAGGCTCACATACATTATCTCTTTATGCAAAATTGATTTTCTCTTAGTCTAACCAATGTCATTCTAATGACCTAGGCCTTTTATCATTCCCATATTGATATAAACCTACTTATCTTCCATCTCTACAAATTATAAACATGCAGACTCATACAACCCAGTCAAAGTCCTATGTTGACACAAGTTTCCTATTCTGATGTAAGTGTTTAGTGATCTAAAGTCATCTAATTTTAAAATAAAATGCATTCATATGGTTAACCTAATTTATTTCATTTGATATATTCTCTAAATGGATTCATAAAAATACAATATCAACCCTCATTCATTCCTAACCTAGCGAAAACACCTAGAAATTTCTTACTACTCATAAGGAAATGTACCAAAAGCATTCTATCAAGAACTCAAGTGATAAAAAATTCCCTATTTTCTCTTATTTACATATCAATCATAGGTAAAATATATATACAAGGCTAAATTACTAAAGAATCACTCCATGAACCACATTTTCTAGTTTAAAAGCTAGGTCACTCTTGTAATTTCTTATCACACATTACATGATTCACACACAAGCCAACACATAGGGATTAACCACATAAGTTTGAGGCCCTATTCAAAGTATTTTTTATGTGGGTATCACTCCTTAATAGAGGGGTCGGTTAATCTTGAAACCATGTGCCCACCAACCTAATTTTCCTATATCCAATATGAATATCAAGAGTTAGGGTTTATTATTTGGTAAAGAGCAATAGTCCATGACCCATATCTAAATGAAATAGAGTGAGGATGAAACATAACCTAAAATAATCTAGGTACTCACATTTATTTTTAGTAAGTATTACATACTAGACACCTACATCTAAGTTAGATAGTAGTATTGATGTAGGCATTTAAGATTTATGCAAGTGTCAAGAGATATAGAGGTATGATTTTAAGAATAGGTGACTATTTTAAAATATATATCCAAATCCATATTTGTATTAGCATCAGAACTAAATATCTTTTTTTATTATTAAAATATCTACAATATTTGTACTTTATATATTTAACATCTTCATATAATAAATTTAGTATATATTTATCTAAGTTTCATAAATAATTATCCTACTTCAATTATAGTCTACCATTCTTATGCCCTAGGATGTATCTTCCCTCTTTAAACCTAGATTCACTTTAATATAGATTTTAGGGTTAAAATTTGGTGAACCCAATTTTTTTGAATTCAAAAAAATTATGATCTAAGGGTTCCAAGCCTCCTAGGTTTAAGCTTGTTGTGATGTATTTTTAGATCTAAAACTTTGCCTTAGGGTTTTGCCCTCTAGTTATAAGGGTTTTGTGTGCATACACTTTCAAGTTGATAATTCCTTGATTGGTTCATTTTTGCCTCCAAAAAAATCCATTTTAAATTTACTTAGAGGTAGATTCTACTCAAATTGGTATAATAAAAATCCTCTTTTTTCACTAAAATTCAATATGGATTTTTTATTTTTTATAATTTACTATTTTTAGTAAATATTAGCATATGAGGGGAATGGTGTACATATTTTATAATTAATTTATAGTTTTAGTCAAAAACAAAATTTTAATCAAAAACATCTCTCATATCTTAGAAATAAATTATTCTTTTATCAAAATTGATGATTCTTTATTGGGAATATTCTAGGGTTTTACCTATGAAGCATTCCACATTATGTGGCATATTTATTATTGATAATAGATCAAATTTCAAATTAATCAATGTTTCTTGAGAATTGTGTTGATATAGACAAAAAAAATCTTTTTTAAAAAAATATTGTGTAGAGTTTATAGATTTAGCATTTTACTATTTTTAGTAAATTTAGACTTACATGCCATATAATTTAATTTTATTTCCCTATTTTTATAGGTTCATCTCATTTCCTATTTTTACATAAAAATATATTTCATATTTTAAAAAAAATCAACCAATAGTCTAAAATTGATATATCTTTATTGTATATGATTGGTTTCTCATTAGCATTTATATGTCTTTCTTATCATATTCTCATATCAAAATTTTGAACATTTAAAATGGATACAAAGGATCCTCTTACTCCTCCTAACCCTAAGGAGGGTGGTAGCTACCCTCTCTCTAACAAGGTCCATGTTATCACTCCTTCAAGTGGTAAGGTAGATGGTGAATGTATGTATGTTCAATTTGATGTACCTAGTGTTTGTAATTTTTAAGTCTTAAGAGATAAAATAACTAGTATGATCAAGTTAATAAAATACTTACAAAAATAAATTACACTTCGATAGAATCCAACACATGGTAGTGTTAATTATGTGTTTTCATCCTTATCTACCAATATTGTTCCAAACAAGGTTTCACATCCAAATGAAAAGTTACAACATAATACATCTAAAACAATTGATTCAAAAAGTGAAAAAAAATCTACTAAGATTCCAAGTGAAATCCTAAGATAAATGATTTGAGACAAAGTGATCCAACTACCTCCCCTACATCCTATAGGTATATCTAAATACTACTATGAATATAATAGAATGCATGGCCATCATATAGATTGTTGTGTTGTATTAAAGAATAAAATAAAAATTCATAAAAATAGTGGTAATCATATCAATAATACATCAAAAAATAAAACAACTCAAAATAGGAGTACATCTCCCAAACCACAAGCACCAAAACAATAAATGTGGGTACCAAATAAAAATTCAAAGGAAAAATAACTACCAATATGAAACATAGAGCATGAAACATTTTTAAAAAAAGAATCAGATCAAGAAAAGGATCCAAATCTACCTCTCTATAGTTATACTTAGCTTCCCAAACCATATGGTTTTGGGTATAAAGATCTAAAAAAAATTGTTATCATGGTCAAGGATTGGGAAAACATTCCCAAGGTGTCACTCATCCTATTTTCACATACGATAAGAATAACCAATAAATTTTGGGATATATTAGAAATATTAATTCAATTCATCACAAATACATTTTTTTAAACAATAATAACATTAAAATGATAACAAGTCAAATAATAAAACATGGATAAAAAAGGTAATATAACAAAAAGAGCAATTGGCACATTAAATATTTAAACTAGGATTTATAACAAAGGAAGTCAAAAATATAGAGACACTTGAAAAAACTAATGTTCTAAATGTGGATATAGAGGATGAGGCTATAATATCTTCCTCATATCAAGGTCCTTTTACTATTGTTTCTCAAGTTGAGGGCAAGCAATTTACAGATATCAAGGTTATGGACTTTCAAGATATAATTTGTTTTCTATGTCGTTTATTAGCTCTCTTGATAATAAGATTCAATATATGGATGAAACTAATGCCATTCTAAAAAGTATGGGATAAATCTAGTTAAGAGTTTCATTTTATTCAAAATAATGTTTTGTTACTTTTCAAGTTATTGATAATCTAAGGGCTTATAATATTATGTAATTAAAATCATGGTTATACTTAATAGGAGTAATAGCTGATAAGAACAAAAGTTGCATATCCTTTGATCATCAAATTAAACTTACATCCATTTTCAAATAATTAAATATATATTCAAATACCATAAAATTAAATACATCATCTACAATGAAAAAATAAAAATTTGAAAGTTTAATTACCACTTGATCATTATAGTTGAGATTTATTATTTCCAACTAGGTTCCATTGCATATGGTGATTACTTAATTACCACTAAATTTCAATTTTCATTAAATTGAAATATTTATACTACACACCATATTCAGATATTCATAGAACCTAAACATGTTCATATTATTATTGTTCCAAAGAAACCATAGATCACTCAATGATGGGTTCATGAAATACTACTAATATTTATACTTCATAACCATAAAGTTCTATTTTACATATGTAGAGCATCACATATACTAAAGTGATAAATATTTCACATATAAATGCTCCTTGGTAGTGTCACCAATTTATTACACCATGTTAATAGTTGCAAGGTATTTATGAGAATCCTTTGCATGTAATCATAGGATATTATTTTCCTATCATAGATCCTAAAATTACCCAAAAAAATAAAAAAAACTTCAAAAATAATAAAAATATTTTTATCATTTACTTGTCCTATTAGCTCATTGGCATATTTGTTTAGTTCCATGTTGATATATGTAATATAAATAATTCCTATATACACATTTTTCACACATATTTTGAGTTTGATACAAGTATACTCAAATACATGATCTATGAACTTTTGGATGTTTGGTTTTCTCTCTACTCATGTCACTAGGATGGTGGGGGCATCCACCTATATGATCATGATACATCTAGGTTATATAATTTTATGGTCACTTTAAATTATCATGTTTAATCTCATATATGTATTTACACATTCCTTTATCTATTATTATATCTTTTGTAGTGTACTTGATATGTTATGTACCTAACATTTTTTGCTAACACATATATCCAAGTACTAGTATGGTATGCTTATGTTGGATGCTTATGCTTTCATTTATGCACTTGAGTATATTTCATTTTTGTATCAATTTTTTGAGTATTTAAATATGCTCTATTATTTTTGGACATCATGCCTTTATTTTTATCTTTGACATTTGAATATGCCATTTCTTTCTTTGTGGACATTTGACTAAGTCATGTCCATTTTATTACACAACATTTGAACATACCCCTTTATTGAGGTCTCCTTGGACCATTATCTTTTAATTTACTTTTGATTTATCTTATGTGTGTACTTGATTACTTTTTTATCATGTATTTTTACTATCTAGATGTTGCCATGATCTCTATCATGCATCTTAGGGTTTGGTGTGATCACATTATTTGTGCTTCAATGATATATATACCTTAGTATTATACAATTGGAAAATACATATTATAGATGTATATTCAACTTATAGACCTTTATTTTTTCCAAAAGGCTCACATACATTATCTACCTATGCCTAATTAATTATCTCTTAGTCTGACCAATGCCATTTTAATGACCCAGGATTTATATCATTCCTAGAATGTTATAAACTTTCTTATCTTCCATCTCTACAAGTTATATAATTACACCTATTTTCCAACTTCCCAGACACTTACATCTCAGTAATACACGTGTCAATGAAATTTTCCTATTCTAGTGTAAGTGTCTAGTACCCTAAAGCCATCCAATTTATAAATGAAACATATTCCTATGTTGGACCTAAGTGATTTAATGTGAGATATTCTCTAAAGGGATTGGATAAATAAAATATCAACCCTCATTCATTCCTCACCTAACATAGACACTAAGAAACTTCTTACCTACTCACAATTAAACTTACCAAAAGTATTATATCAAGCACTCAAGTGAGTAAAGCTTTCCTATTTTCTCTTATTTCCATATTAGTCATAGAGATAACACATTTATAGGTATAAATTACTAAACAATCACTCCATAAGCCACATTTTCTAACTTACAAGTTAGGTCACTATTATACTTACTTATCACACATTGCATCATTAACACATAAGACAACACATAGGGAAGAAATACATAAGTCTAAATCCCTCTTTAAAGTATTATCGATGTAAGCAATGCTCATTAATAAATGGGTCTTTGGGGTAGCTCGACACCATGTCCCTCTAACCCATTTTCCCAAATCTAATATGAAGATAAAGAACTAGGGTTTTATTATTTGTCAAAGAATGACTATCAATGACCCAAATATGAATTCACCAAAATAAAGGTTACATAGATTATAGAAGCATCCAAGTGGTCTCATCCAATTTTAATAGGTATTCTAACTGGACACCTGTATCTAAGTTAATCATTAATGTTGATGTAACCTTATAAGTTTGATTCATTTTTTCATGATTATAGATGTATAATTTCTTAAATCATGTGATTGTTGTAGAATCTAAATCCAGTCTATTCTGGATGTTTTAGATCCAAATTTATATTAGCATAAAAACCAACTATCTTTTTTTCATTATTATTTCAATATCTAACATAGTTGCACTTTCTTTAGCATCTCAATATAATAAATTTGATATATGTTTATCTGAGTTTGACAAATAATTGTCCTACTTTAGAGCTAGTCTACCATCATTAATACCTAGTCTATATCTTCCTTGTTTAACGCTAGAGTCCCTATAATCTAGATTTTAGGGTTAAACACGTCTATTTTACTTTTTATATTATCCATTACTTGTCAAATAAATTTTAATTACATCTATTTACTATTTTCATATATTATAGTGGATCTAATTTATTGTTTTATATTATTATATCTTAGATCTACATTTCTCACATTATTTCACCATTCTAATGGTGTCATTATGCCCTAGTGTCACATTTTTAAAAAATACTTGAGTCAAAATTATGGGATGATTATGACCCTATACCTAAAATTTTCACCCACTACTATAATTGTAACTTCCACTTATTTTGAAATATTTAAATTTGTGGAGTTGCCTCAATAGAGGGAGATGACTAAGAATCCTAATTCATTTGATCTAATGATGGCTACAAATTATTTATTTTATTCTTCTTTAAATTTTCCCTCATTTTCCATAATTTCAAATGAAATTAAAATGTGTAAGGTTTAGTGGACTTTGCACTCTTACAAGGGATCACACATGCTTAGAATCATGGATCAATGTAGTTACAGTGCTTGTGAATTTTCAAAATTAGAAATGATAAAAAGTGATTTATTTTCTATTCCTATATAATAAAATGCAACTATATGATTTTATGTAGCCTTAATTTTGTACAAGAATTATTTCAAAAGATATAAGAGGGTAATAGTGGATCAATGTGTAAACTCCTTTGAAAAATATGTATAACTCATCATAATACTTAATGATTTTGTATTAGATACTTAGATTTTAAGAGATATAAATAATAAGAATCAGTGATGAAATGACTTAAGATACACACACACACACACACACACACACACACACACACACACACACACACACACACACACACACACACACACACACACACACACACACACACACGTATGATTCATAATGACACATTTACACATAGGACAACCATATAAATTAGTGTAAGACAATAATCAATGAATGATAGATCTAGTTAATTTCAAAAAGGATTCACAAGTCTAAGGGGATAGAATTGTGGGTTGAATATGAACCAAGAAAGACCATTAAACCATATGTTTGAAATTGTAAGATCATATAAGGTCATACAAGGGAAAATAAAATAGTTGATCTATAGTTTTTCATATATTATATATTGAATGAATTTATTATCTATAAACACCTATATTTTTCAAGTACTAAAAAAATATCTTTTATGACTCATCAATGCATCGATATGCTTGAGTAAATATCCTAAGGATTACAATGGGATAAGAATTGACTGACTCAATTTATTGAGAGAGTATTAAAATTATGAAATCATACAACCCTAACATTTGATAAGATCCTTCAAAATCTAAAATTTACATTATTAATCCTATAATTCTATTATAGCTCCAAAACATCCTCAAATAATATATATTAAATATTAAAAATGTAAACTTACACACACACACACACACACACACACATTCTAATTCAGTCTTATCTCACCCTCTCCTAAATTTGTTGGCCAATTTTGATACGTGGATTTTATGATTTGGGTCCTTATATATAAGATTATTATTTTCAATTTTTATAAGTGAATAAACACAACACCATTATTATTTGATTTCACATGAAAATATACATTTATTAAAATATGAATAATTAGGGTATAAGAGCTTTTACTTTTGGATTGATATTTTTACATAAGGTCTTTCAAGGTGATAATAAGAGAAGGTTCCAAAAAAGATACACCTATTCTTTGAAACTCCCTACTAAGGATACTTAGGTCTTATTCTTTACATCTTTATCTACACCTAAAACATCTCTCATAAAGTTCCATTAAGCAAAATGGGAGATTGATACACTAAAAATTTAACCCAATGTAAGTATCCCTAATCTTAAACTCTTTATTGTACTTACTTTGGTAGATATTTGTGTATATACTAGAGTATTATGTTTTTATTTTCCTTGTTTAGGTTATCTTATGATATATTTTTGTGTTATTACAACCTTAGATGGATACCACTTAGGTAAAATCTTTAGTTTAGATACTTTTTGGTTACTTACTAATGGAATGTTCATCTCTTTAGTTTACCCCTTTTAAATATTAAATATAAGTTTGTCTTTGTTCATTAGTTCTTTGCATAGCTTTCTTAATTATATCCTTCATCCCCTTATGACAAACACCCCACCTAATTTTCTACATGGCATATTGTATTTATGTTAGATATAGTATGTTTTTATCCCTTTTATTATATTAAATAATATGTATATTTTTTATTGTACTCACCCTACATACATTTTGGTGAACCTAACAAGAATATTACACCACCACTATGTTGGATCATTTTAATGTTTTTCGTTTTCCCTAGATTATTAGTTTTGGTCATTTTTTTAATATAAAATTGGATCAATGAAATAATAACACTTAAATTAGATATAAATTAATAGAACAATAAATTTAACTAAATATTAGTATAATATGCAAAAATTACATATTAACAACTATGATTCATATATGCAAATTTAAATATATCAATAAACAAGTACAAATGGGTATATAAAAACTTATCTTATTGATCATATTTCCTTGGTCTACATAGGCATTATCTATATTGATGGCATGTAAAAGGGATTATATTCTGCTCATTTCCAAAATTGTTTATTATCTCTATTCTAATTGATATAAACTATTAGTAGGCATGATTAATTATTGATCTAAACTTTTAACAATCAATTTTGACCCTATAGTTATAATATTACGACTTCTTATATGACACTTTTCCAATGTTATTAATGCCCTTTAATACCTTATTAATCCCTTCAATACACATACATGCACCTAAAATATCAAACCCTAAATTACTATACAAACACTTGAGATATAAAATGAGGGGGAATATGTAAAAAATGATTGAAATGGATTGACTATGTTTAATTCCCATTGATTAATCAAGTAATACACTACATTTCCAATTCTCTAAACAGGGCTCAAACTTAAATTTAGTTCTCCTACCAATGTGTACGTGTGTAGTGTTAAATGTAAGCTTAGATGTTATTTATATTATTTTACCCATAGAATAATCATATAAAATGTAATTTTAAACTTAAATAATTCATATGTAGCTCTAATGATTCAGTATAAGCAATATGCAATTTTTTATAGATCTTGTAATGTAATAATATTTATCTCAAATTTCTCTTAGAAATTATTTATATATAGGAATGTTTCTGAATTTTAATTAAAAGCATAGTAATGCACTAAAATAGAACCAAAGGAAAATAAAAAGGACCAAAAAAATAGTTAGGAAATGAAGCATGCCCAAATAAATAATTTAAAATATCAATATTGAGTCAAGATCAACTTAAAAAAATCAATATTGATGGTCGATCTTGACCGTAATGTTTGGAACTAACCTAGGATACGATAAACCTTGATATGATAAAATTGGGTTAGAGATATTTATTCTTAAATCATGACTGAAGTGATGTGGATTGGAAAAGGGGACAACAAATTCATATAATATCAACAACTAAAAGATAAAATAAAAAATGCATGCACCATTAAGTACTTAATTCTTAGCTAGAGACCCATATAATAAAAGTGGATAAAATACATTGTAATATGAGGCTTGTGCTAACTTTGGGTGTATACATTTTCCCAACCTTTATTATAGCTTTTTAGTGGAACTAAAAATACTAGATAAAAGGTGAAAAGACAATGAAAACTTGCATAGATGATCATGATGTGGAATTCTTAGTCATCATAGTGATCCATAGTATTCCTACAAAAATATCATGTATGTAATTAGTAAAAATGAAATAAAGGGTATAATCATAAATGAAATATTTAATTTAATATTCAAGGTATGACTACACATGTATGCATATCATGTGATGATGCTCGAGGCGTATGTGTTTTACATGGAGGAATATAAATGCCTAGAGTCCAGGATTGACCCAATCACTATGGGGAAAAAGAAGGAACATGTAGTATATTTATTTCTTGGTCTAGAAAATGGATAAAATTTAGACTAGTCAACATGATAAGTAGAACCATTGAGGTAAATAAAACCTCAACTATGCTACCTCAAGTAACAATGTTGTTGGATATATTGGTTCTTATATCAAACCATGGTGAATTAAGGGTAATCAAGCCCCAATTTGAAGTTAACATATATGTAAATATAGCCCATTGAGGGACACAAAACCTTAATTTGTATTATTGGTCTTCATGTTCACAAAACAAAAATAGGTTGGAACCCACAATAGATTCATGGGCTATAATGTTGAAAGGCACTAAAAAATCAAATATGCAATATGCATTTAACTAAATCAACCACTATAGATGGCCTTTAGATTGAATTGTCACTTAATTCCTTAGTGTATGTATCCATGACCAAAAAATAATGGACAAAAACCATGCCCCTACCATGACCTCAAATAACAAATAGTAATGAAAGTATGACATGAATATATATCATGGCCCATGAATTTGAAATAGTATAATGTGTGCATGAATTTGTGTCATTACCCATGAATCATTGTCACTTATATGCAATGTTATACATCTATATTCTAAATACAAAAATTGTAATTTTATGTTGATGTAACTTGTAACTAACATTTAATAGTTTTGTGTATCTAATCCCATGCATATACACTCAAATGTGTCTAAATATATACCTTTTTCATGTAAATTAAATGCATATTCATAGCATATGCCTAAAAATACTTTGTTGATGTGTCAATATCTAAACCTGATTTGATATCTTTAAACCATTTTAAATCTATGAAAATATAATATGTATAATCTTAAATCTATAATATTTAAGGTGTGTACTAGTATGTATGTCATGTGACCCATAATTTATACCCATTGTTAATGAATTTCATTCATCTATGATTTTTAAAAACTTCTAAGGCTAAATTGTGTCATAATGAATAATATAATATATAAATTATGTCAATTTTATATAAGTAGTATTTTTGTGATTTTCCCCATGTGTTCCCACATTTAGAGGCAAGAGATAATATTATCAAATTGTTCAAATCAAAACATATATCAATTTTATACATGTGAAATAAATTATAATGGTTATAAATTATAGTACTATATTTGAATGTTTCATTTCTAAAAATTATGTTAGTTTCAAGGTATAATAGATAATAATATGATAAATAGTTATATTTAATTGATAATATAATTACCAAAGGTAATAACATTTATGTAGAGATAGTTTAGTTTGTATTAATGTATATAAATTGAACATTTTTTGAAGTTGGAATTGGCAACCAAGTAGTTTTATTATTTGGGATAATATGTCATGTGTATCCCAATGTGATTTATGGGATGTCATTTTGATGAACATGTTCAAGATATCACTTGCACAAGTTTTTTATTAATAATTGAATCAACTACATAATAGGCATAGTAAATAATACTAGAAAAAGTAGACTCGTAAATATTAGGATTGAAAATATTTTTTCATTTCATTTTCATTATTTTATTGTGAAAATTGATCTCTAATTTTCTACCATCCCTAGATAATGAGATGAATTATCTCTTTTTTTTGAGTGTCTATGGATTAACTTATATGCATAAATGATGAATGAGTTGGTATATATCTAAATGACTCATTTTGTAAAATATAATTATATGATTCCTAGTATATTT
Organism: Torreya grandis; assembly: GCA_037957365.1. Lineage (NCBI taxonomy): Eukaryota > Viridiplantae > Streptophyta > Pinopsida > Cupressales > Taxaceae > Torreya > Torreya grandis. The sequence continues at coordinate 431,323 of JARHVA010007215.1, forward strand.
TTATATGAAAAAATTATTTTTTCAAACTTTAGCATTTTTACCATTTTTTAAAGTCCAAAGTTTAGAGTCAATGATCCTAAATTTTCAAGTTAGTATCATTAGGTTTCTAATGATAATGACCTGGATCATTATGATATTATCTTAAATAGGGTGATACTTCCTAATGATACCAACCTTTTGGGTTAGTTTCATCCTTTTTCCTTTTAATGCTTGTTATAAATATTTATGTGTGTATTTTACATTTATTTTGATCCAAAACTGATGTTATTTTATTTGTATTTTTTTATTTTCTAGTGTGATTTGCATGTACAAAAGTTTTGATGTGGATGACATATAAATACATTTTGGTTCTTGGTTAAAATAATGTAGATTGGTATGTAATAGAAGAGGATAATTTGGCACATGTTCTCTGATTGGTCCAAGTTCTTTGTAATATGCACTTCATGACAATGATAATTGAGAGATGGAACCTTGATAACTTTACTTTTTGGTTATTGATAGGCAAGAATATGTATGATGTATCATATAGTTGCCTATGGTTTAAGATATATATTTTTTATATAAATATTGGGTTCATCATATATTTTATAGGCCCTTAGCTACATGATAGGTCAATAGTAGTGATAAAATTAATGTTGTATGGAGTTGCTTCATTAGATTATATGATCAACCATTCTGTAATTGCATAAGGTCATATTTTGTGTGTTTGCATCATTTTTATTAGTGGATGGAGGAGATATTGTGATATCCTATTTAATGTATGATACTTTTTGTTCTATTGAGGATATCCATAACATGAATTCTTAGGAGCATAACATTCTAGACTAATTATATTGAGATTTATATTTATATATATATATATATATATATATATAAATATAAATCTCAATATAATTAGTCTAGAATGTTATGCTCCTAAGAATTCATGTTATGGATATCCTCAATAGAACAAAAAGTATCATAAATTAAATAGGATATCACAATATCTCCTCCATCCACTATATATATATATATATATATATATATACTATGGAGGTATGTTTTAGTGGTCTTAGATAAGTCATGTTATTTAATGTATATGCTTACGAGCATATTAATATGGTTCATCCTTTTGGAACTCCATGTGGAGATTGGGATCCTCCCAATGTTTTCACATTTATTTGTGTTTTACCATGGGGAAGGGGATTAAACACCATGGGCTATAGGGTTATATTATATATATTAACTCTAGTTATGATTATGACACCCATATATGGTATTCTAGGGGTGGATATAGGATTATAGAGAGACTAGTTTCATAAAAATTAGTATGTGGTTATAATATTAATTTCATAGATTTGTTTATAACTTTTAATATGAGTGTGTTACCCACTAGTTTGGATTGATCCAAGAGGTAAGCCGAACACCTTACCCATGGATGTGGAACACTAAGGTTAATAATAGAATTGGAGAAATGCTAGGACTAATAGGTGTTAACTTATATCCTTGACCAGTGATGGATGTGTATCTTATGGTTACATTAGTAATAATACTTTATGTTTAGTGCATGATATAATACACATGGTGGTGGAGCATTGGCTAATGGGTTATATTATTTCAAATCATGTAAGGTGTCCTAGTATTATTCCCCTTGTACATGGTGTAGGGTATATAGATGGAGGAGGTAGAGATGGTGAATATGGATGAGGATATTAAAATTTAAAAATATAACCATATACACCATATATTATTGGTGTGGATGCCATATTTACCATAGTTGTTGCTTCTGCTATGTCTAAACATGAGTATTTTCATGAGTGTTTTCAATTTTATTTAATTGATTATTGATATTATTATATTTTATTTCTAATATACTCATGTGATTAGTGACATTAGTTTGTTATGGTATATGGGTACATCCACACTCTAACGTATAATGTGCCTTATGACATAGTTAGTAGTTGTTTAGTTGAATGGGTTGACCATACTATCGATGAGCATGCATTGTTATTTGATCCTTGTAAAATTATGACCATTGCAAAAAATAATTTTATTAAGAGTGATATGAGTTTTGGGTAGAGATCGATATACATCATTTTACTACTTGGGGTTATGATCTATAGATGGATTTACTTAATCAATATTTTAATTTACAAACCAAGCATACATGTGTTATATTTCAGACAAGAGTTCTTGAGAACCATATCAGATGATATGGGTCATGGTTTCAAGTATGTAGAGTTGTAGGGAAAAAAGGAGATTTAACTTCATAGTTTGTATCATTACTAATAATTCAGATGATGAGTGTGATCACATCATTGAATGACTTTTGTTATACTATAAACATTATTTTTTGATATATATATATATATATATATATGATATATTTTTGCATTTATTTTTATTATTTAAATGATTATGTTATATTTTTTATTTTTAAATTATAAATTTTATAATTTAATTATTTTTAATGTAATATTGAAAAAATATGGATATATGATGCATTTATAATGTTCTTTGTATATTATCATTTGTGGTTGTTAGTAATGTTTATGTGATAATGTTACTCAAAACTAGTTTCCCCAAACCATTTTGAAAAATAAAGTCACTATAACATAGTTGGTGAATTTGTTATTAAATAATTTTAAATGGTTTTGATTCTTATTTCTATAATACTATATTGATTTGTATTTTTATTTGATCCATAGATACTTGATTCACTTTTTATTCCATATTTGTCTTAGAGAGGATATAGATACACTTGTATCATGTTGTTCCTTAACATATATAACCATTCTTTTTTTATTATCACCTCTATCAAGAGCTTAAATGACCAATGGTTCCCCAGTGGGAATATCTTTGGATAATTCAATCATGGTAGAATGTGAACTAGAATAATGACTTCTTCTATTTTTGTGTTTTATCAAACCCTGATAGACCATTTGTTCCTTAGTATGAATGTATTGGGATGTCTTAGTCTTCTTAGAATAACTACTAGATGAAGTGGGAGAGGAAGAAATTTTTATAATGTGATCAAATTTATAACTCCTATATCACCAAGTTGTGTAAGATTTTGTCATAAAGTATAAAAATCATTATCATTGTGTCCATTAATACCATGGTAAGTGAAAAATGGTTGAATCTTTGTCTTCTCAAACCTATGAGGTGGATGATATTAATTTTGAGGAAGAGTAATATTATTCTTATCCAATAATGTATGTAATATAACATGTGGTTTATCTCTAAATTATTAAAACTTAAGTGGTTACCTCTCAGTAGAAGTAGATATATTGTAGGTTCCATTCTATAAACTAATTTTTTTCCTTTGTTTGAAATTGTTATTGATTGGCTCTTGATATTAATTTTAGTCTTAGAGGCAATAATAGGTGTTTTATTATTACTATTGTTGTCAAAACCCTATTTTATCAGTTATTTCTCATTATATGAGCCTTTGAAAATACTTTTTTAATTTAGCTGAGATGAATTGGGTTCTTCCATTTGAGTGATAATTTATTTCTTTGGTGAAAGTGGTCTTAATTCACTTTTATTACTACCATATAGATCACACAAATATTTTTTCACATCTATATATAATTTTTTGAATAAGTGTAATTATTATACAATGATCCTTCTCTAATTGAAGAGAGAATACACTTACTAAATATAAATTGTATTTCAATATCTGAGAGTTGATATGTCAAAGAGTGTAAAGCATTCCTGAATCATATAATGTAATCTCCAATAAATTCATTTTGGCCTTGATTTAATACTTGTAAATATTATGTTAGGAATACTATATAAATGATCTTAATTATCTCATGCTAGACTCCTATGAAAATATTTTAATAATATGCATTTGTCATTGGCCTAAAGGCCAAAAGAGTGTATGTATTATGTTAAATGGTTAGAAAGGTCTCCATAACCATAAAATAAGGGAAGTATAGGCATGATAAAATATTTTGGGTGTGCATACTCAAATATGGTTCATGTAATAGGTTGGTATTTAATGATATTATATTTTATATTAGCATGACATGACCAAAGTTAAAAATTAAGAGTCAATGCTTACTTTTGATGGTCTCTACATGCATCATGGACAGTATGGATAGTAGGAATAGTATTAGTTTCAACATATGTATTCATATGTTGTAATTTGCCATGTAATTGGAACATAGGTATGATGGAATAATCACTACTATCATTTCATTTCCCAGGATTAAATTATAATATAATATAATTTCATAATTTTGAAACTTTGCATATTGTATCATTCATATCACATGAATTTTATAAATAATAATATAAATTTCATCATTTTGAATGTCATTAAAAATTTCATGTACAATTTGACTATCACATTGTTTTGTAAAAGGAGATAAATAAATATTATGCTCTTGTGCATGCGTTTGTGTTTCTATAGAGAGAGATAAGGGGTAACATATGTTTTTTATATAGATAGAAAATAATAATAATATTTTAATTTTTTTATCATTGACATTATCTAGAGAGACAAGGATAATCATATTCTACTTTTATATCATGTGCATTACCTAGAGAGAAAAAGAGAATCATATTATACTTTTGTTTCATTTGTATTATGTATAGAGAAAAAGAGAATCACATTATAATTTTGTATCATTTGAATTATGTAGAGAGAGAAAAGGATAATCACATTATATTTTTGTATCATTTTCATTGTCTAGAGAGAGAAAAGGAGAATCATGTTCTAATTTTATAACATTTACATTATGTAGAGAGATAAATGAGAATTACATCTTAATTTTGTATCATTTGTAATGTCTATATCATGGGAATTGTATATACATGTAATATTAGTGTTATCATAGATTTTATTTATGAATTATTCATTATTCTTATGTTTGTATATCTTATAACACTTAATGTGATGAAGTGCAATAGAAAAATCTAAACATAAGTAAGGTGTATTATAAAATAAGGATTTTTTAAATTATATCTCATGAAACATGTGAGGAATGGGAATATGTGCATTAATATTATTTTCCTCTTTTTATAATGTATGATTAAGGAGAGTATAAATAAGAATAAAGGGAGTTAAGCTCTTCTCTTTTGGAAGTACTATATTCATCCTCTTCCTCATTATGTGTTTCTTCATAATTATAATTATAATCATTTCCTTCACAATAGTATTAGTAATATACATTATTAACATTGTTAATCATATAATGATCTATTACCAAATGAGAATTTATAGTGAATACAATTGGTACCTTTTAGTCAACATTTATTGTCAACATTTAAAGCCACCTCTTAGGCTCATCATCAAGAAAATAATGATGCTAAGAAGAGTATCATAACCTAAATGTAAAAAATACATGAAGTATTGTATAAATATTCATAGAAATTTGACATAACATACTACTATTTTTCAATTAATGGAAGCCAAGATTGACTAATTAATAATCCTTCATCTCATTTCAAATAATATTTGTTTTTAAAAAATTTGATGGCCTCTATTTCTATCCTCTTAGACCAATTTAAAAAAATTTACAAAGTGTTTTTCCCATGAAGTTAATCAAATTTTTAGTATTGTGATAATTCTCTTCCAATGTTGATTTGTGAGTTTTACTATGTCAAAGGTTAGCATTGTTCCTTTAATTCTTATACCAATCATCCTTCCATTCTTAATAATGTAATATTTTCTACAAGTGCAAGAAATTTTATAAACCCCCTTATGTGATTTAGATTCAATGGTATATTTTACCAATTTAAGTATTTTTATAATTCTTTTGGTAGTGAGAAGATAGTGTTAATGTTCTTTTTATTTAAGTGTCTTGTATTTTTATCTATAATTCCTTGTATGAAAGGTAGGAACACCTTTTTTTATTATATGTTGTTATCATTGGTAAACCTTTTAATTATCTTTTATTTTTAGTATGCTCACCCAAAAACATTACAAAACTATCTTCAATTTTTCAAAATGAGGCTAGATATCTCTATTTTTAAATTCAAAAATAAAGTCACCATAACCTCAAGATGATAAAATGAGGTTAGAGATATCTATTTTAAAATCATAACCCAAGTGACATGGATAGAAAAAGAAGACCAAAAATTCATTTAAAATCAACAACTAAAATATAAAACATAAAATACATGCACTACTAAGTAGTTAATTCTTAGTTAGATACCCATATTAGAAAAGTGGATAAAAGACATTAAAATACAAGGCTTATGTCAAATTTGGGTGTATACACCATCATATTTTAATGATGTCCCTTCTAAGGGATTTTTTAGCAAGCCTCAACCCACTTTATTTTGTATGGGTTACTCCTTTATCCATCCCATGTTTGGAATTAAAGGAAACCCATCATGGTGTAATTTCCATCAATCTCAATCTAGATCTATCCAATGCAATATGTCTTTAATCTTCATACACAAATCTAGAAAAGCTATGAAGTTATATCAATGATATTTACAATAATACTACCTATAATCATTGTAATGTTTATACTTCTTCCAAAAATGGAATGCTTAAAACCATTAAAAAAATCCTCATAAATGGTTGTAACATCACATTATGGTACCCCTCTTAACATAAACATTAAAAAATATCATATTATAACATATTATTTTATTATGATTAATCTATCCTTGAACACATTATATTATTTGATTAAATATCCAATTTCAAGCCTAAAAACAAGTCAAAGAATTAATCTAAACTCCTTTAAACAAATAAAAAACCACATATACTCATAAATTAATGTCCTTTCATTAGCACAATCTAATATATGACTATATAATCCTAGTAACATACTAAGTCATTACATGGTTTATTGCTTTATTCATAAATAACTTATTCTAATTCACTACCTTAATAATTGAATCAAATATAATCCACATGATTTAGGCATTATTACAATAATGTTATTAAGTCCAAACATGAACTTAATTAAAGCATAATCCTACTACCATTGTAACAAATATCATCAACTATTCCTATGGCTTCAAATCCATCTAATTATATTACATGGGTAATTAGTTATTGTGACCACTGAGTAACATAGGAAGTGGTGTTGAATACTAGCATAATTTTTTTCTTATTTTAAGTGTTATATTTATCTTAAATGATTCATGTTTCACCTATTTTTTGTTATAATGAATAATTTAAAAAATTCTAAAATATATATCTAAGACTAAACAACATGGTTTATCTCCTAAGGGATATTCTTATGTCAATATCCTACATGGAAGACACTTAACACTCTCCACCTTTGAATAATTTTTGGGAATAAATTTTATACATCACTATTGTGTCTTATATTCATGCCCCTACTAGTTACACCAACCTTAATGGATGAATTCCATTCAGGTTTGACTATTGCCTCTATAAGTTTGTAGTAATTAATTATCTTCAAATTAAGATTAAGATAAAAAAATTACCTACTTATCTCCTTGAACCATTTTACTTACTAGTCTCTTAGATATACCTTCTATTAATTTAATAAATTCACATTATCAAAAATCCTTAAGTGTGGTGTGGTGCCACTTTATCTCTTGTGTTTTCCCTTTTGATCCTATGTGAAGACTTGGAGTCAATCTCTTCACCACTAGATCCCTTCCTTAAATCTGAATTTTTTGATTTTTTCAACTCTGAGCCTTGTTAATTTTTTGTTATAGTCGAACTTGCTCTATAAATATTATCACTAGTGACCCATACATTACTATTTTTAGGTTTACTATTATTAGAAAATAATGTTATTTTCTCATCTACAACAATATCCGTACTTACCATAATTTTGTTTGTAGAGACATACATTAATATATATGCCTTATAATTCTCATTATTACCAATAAACAAATATGTTTTGATAATGAAAAAGTAATGCTACTAAAAACATGAAATTTGTCTACATCAAGTGTTTTCCTTAACCATGGTTCTTTTGGAATAACTTTAGGTAAGGATTTACAAGGACTTTTATTGAGGATATAAATTGTGTTACTGACAACTTATACATATTATCAAAGATGTTCATTCCATATTGTCACCATACACCATGCCATATCCATAATTTTCATGTTATTCTTTTCCAAGATTTTATTTTTTTGGAGTGTATGGATTAATAAACTACATGTGTATACCTTCATTATTGTAGACTTATTATTTTTATTTTGAGATTAACTTTACTATATTATATAATACAATAGATTTCACTTGTCTTCCTGCATATTTATATACCAAAGCTTTGAAATAAAAACATTATAGAAACTATCTAGTTTTATATTTATAAATAAACCCACATTTTTTTATAAAATCCATCAACTATTACTAATAAATATGAACCAATAATTAGGATACCAAGAATTCCCCCTACTATTACAATAAAATATAACATGGTCTCAATTTCACCTCCTCTTAATAACCCTAACAATCCTCTTCCCCTCAATTCCAATAAAAACCCTCTTTTGTATTATACATAAGTCCTTGATAAAGTACTAGACCAAGTGGACCTTATGCAAGCTACCAATAGTAATGAAACAATCTAAATGCGAAACCATATTTTTAAAATGGATAATAAACCTCAGTAATTTATTTCAAATCAACATTATACAACACATATAAAAGATGCTAACAATATTCTTATTCCCTAAACACCTATTTGCAAGTAGATGTTTCAAATTATAGTCATATAAAATGGAAAAATTGGTAACTTAAGCATGGATAAAGACACAAAACCCTTAGGTACCTATTTGTTTCTATCTAAACCCTCTCAATCTTGTTTTCACTAATTTTTAGTCATCCATGGCCTTCCAAACTTGACCCTAGGTAATCCAGGACCCTCTCTTCATGACTAAGCCATCCCCCCAAGTCTCATATACTCAAGATAATAGCACCAAATTTGGAATTTCATGATGGACCCTAGTGTGTCCCCCTTTTATCACTCCTATATAATCACAATTTGAGCCTAGATTATCATTTTCCCTGATTCCTCTTATTTATTATGTTGGCCTAGTCCAATTTCATCTAACCTATGACCAATAGATCCATATATAAGCCCATTTAGAGATAATTTAGAAAGGGTTGAAAAATATAATCTAAGTAAGCTAGAATAAAAGAAAGACCATTCAATAAATATTACATATTACCTACATACATCCAACCTATACACTTTCAAGCCAATTCAAGAACATACAACAATCCCTAGTCATCTCAAGCTTACCTAGTTTTAGCATTTCCTGCATTTCAATTCACTATTGCACAAATAAATATTAAATGGATAACTACATATGGATTTATCCCTCCTCATAGTATTTGTATGTAGGTAGTATTCCCACACATGGGGTGTGAAGCATGTTTAATGCATATTACACACACTAACCCTTTTTCCCCATTTGTTGTGTTGGAAATATTATCATTGATGTCAAAGGTCTAGAATTGGTGATAAAGGCCCCATATAATTTAATATATAAATGTGTTTTTAATGTTAATATTTTTACTAAAGTGTGTTGATATTTATTTAATATTAATGAATATATTTTTGGTTACATAAAGTCAAAATAAGGGCCCATGGAGAAGTCAAAGAGTCATGGGGTAAAGATAAAAGAGGAATGGGATGCATTTTCCCATGAAGAGTCATCTTGAGTAAGTGAAAGAGTCACCAAGTGAAGATAAAAGAGGAAGGGTGCAATTTATCATGAAGGAACACTTTGAGGAATACGAAAGGTCACCAAGATAAACACAAAATGGGAAAGGATGCATTTGCTCATGAAGGGTCACTAGGTGACTTTTAAAATGCAAGGATTCAAAGGGTCATGCAAATGTGGCACCATTTTCCATGAGTATTTAAGTGTCACAAAGGGTGAATGCCAAAGGTCATTTGGTAAGCTATAAATAAAGGCTTGGGAAGCCATTTGTAAGATGTGGAAGAGAGCATGGTTTGTAATTGTCATAGCTAGCTTAGAAGAGAAAAAGAGAGAAAAGAAAGAGATATTGTAATGTCCTATAAATTGTTGAGAAATAAACATTAAAATATAATTGTGTGGTATACATAATAGGGGTTGGTTCTCCTATGGGTTGGTACTCATGAATAGTTGTTGTGTTGGTGCTCAATAAAGGGGTTGGTGCTCCTGTGGGTTAGTGCTCATGAATAGTTATTGTGTTGGTGTTCAACAAAGGATTTGGTGCTTCTATAATTTGGTGCTTGTGAATATTGTATTTTGAGTTACTTAATATTGTTCTCCATGGTTTTTCCCACATTGGGTTTCCACATAAAAATCTAGTGTTTCTCTCTCTTGTGTGGTGTTATTATTTTAGTTTTATTCCATATCTTGAATGTATGGTTAAGTGGAATTTGATTAAGTGAAATTTTATTAGATATATAATATATTGATTAACCCCCCCTCTCAGTATATCCCATGATTAACAATTGGTATTAGAGCAAGTTCTTTTGAAAAAAGTCTTACATCTTGAAGGTAGATTAGGGAAAGCACAATGGCTAGTTCACATGAAGGTTTTTCTATAAATAAGGAACCTTTGTTCGATGGGAAAAATTATGATTTTTGGAGAATAAGGATGAATAATTATTTGATGTCTCTTAGATTTGACATTTGGCAAGTAGTTATGGAGGAATATGAAGAGCCACAGACACTTGTGACTACTTTGATAGAAAAGAAGGTAAGTGAAAATAATACTAAATATTTAAATGTTATTTTATGTGGTTTATGTAAATAAAAATTTGTTAAATTTATGCAATACAAATATGCTCATGAGACTTGGGTAAATTATGAAAATATTTACAAAAGTGAGGAAAGGTTCAGCAAGCTAAGCTCTAAACTTTCAGAAGATAGTTTGAGAGTTTGAAAATGGAAGAGAAAGAAAATATAGCGAGTTATATTTTTTGAGTTGATCAAATAGTTAATCATATTCAAGGCCTTGGAGAAAAATTATAATAATAAGTGATGGTACAAAATGTTTTGAGATCTCTACCAATGAAATATGATACAAATGTTTTGGCAATCAAGGAGATGAAGGATATAGCCAAGCTAAAGATGGATGAATTACATGGTATTCTTATAGCAGATGAGATGTGGGTTAAACAAGAGAAACCCTCAAAGAGGAATGTTATTTTCAAGACATAAAATAAATACAAGGCTAATATTGAAGAATCAAGTGATAGCTATAGCAATGATGAAGATGACAACAGATCTCTATTCATCTGTAAGCCAAAAAGAGGCACAAGTAAATATCAAGAAAAAATTACTTTTAAATGTTTTGATTATGGAAAGATTGGAATTTTTTTATCTAAGTGCATAGATAAGAGTAATAGTGAAAATTAAGAAGGAATGTCTACATACAAGAAGAATTTCAAAGGCAAATTCAAGAAGGGATTTGAGAAGAAGAGTTTGTGCTCTAAAGATCCTAGTTTAGCTGAAGACAGTGGAGTCAGTGATTCAGATGAAGAAGAGATTATATTCATTGCCATACATGAAGATGCCTCTACAATAAAAATTATAGATGATCAAGAAGAATAACAAAATGAAGCTAAAGTGAATTTGGAAGATAACTCATTTGTGCCTTAGAAGAATTACAATCTCTTGAGAAGAAGAATCAAAAATTAAAGTGTCAAATCAATAAAAATGAAAAGGATTAGAAATAAATAATTGAAGATATATAATCACACATTTAAGAAGCCAAAAATATTGAAAAAGATCTAATAGCTCAGTTTAAAAAAGTAAGTGAAGAATGTGAAAGGTATGTTGTTGAAATTACCTCTTTAAAAATAGATCTTGAGAAATCAAATAAAGCAATAAATGTTATAGTAGCCAATGATTCAAAATTTGAGAATAACACTAATATGTTGAATAAGATATTAGAAAGTCAAAGATTAATGTCAGATAAGACAAGTATTAGATTTAAAAAAGAGAAAGGGGAGGCCACTACTTTCATAAAACAAGGTTAACACAGAAAAAGAAAAGAGCTATGTTGAATCTCTTTCAAAAGAGGAAATGAAAATGGAAGAAGTTAAGAATATAGAGTACATCTCAAACAAATATGTATAGAAGGAATAGATCTACAAAAGGTAATTAGGTTAGAGATACACCAATAGTTTCTATTTTTATGGTTACTATTTTTATTCTAATGGATATAGTCATAAGAAAATAAAATGTCAGAAAAGGGATAACAATTTTAGAAATAAGGAGAAGGTAAATCATAAAAAATCAAGCATAAGCCATAACTCTTTTGCTCCTCTATTAGGCTTTAATGAAGAGACCATAATATGTTACAAGTTCAATAATTTTGGACACATATCCTAATATTGTAGAAGTGTGTTAGAGTCAATCAAGAAGGATCAAAGTTTCAAGGCTCCATTCATAAAGAAGAAAGATTAGACAAATTCATGGTAGAAGAAACAACCTAAAAATTCTATTTTAGTTTAGACAAATTTTCATGCAATAAATGAATAACAACCATATTTCATTGATAGCATATATTCGAGGCACATGATAGGAGATGAAAAAGTTAATAATTTTAAAGAACATCAATGGTTTCTTAGTAAAACTTAGAGACAATACCACTACCAGGATAGCCAAAAAAGGTACATTAATTTTGGATAATGGTAGAACCAAGACTAAAAATGTTATGAATGTAAAAGGTCTTAAGCATAATATGTTAAGTGTAAGTCAAATATGTGATCAAAGATACACATTAAAGTTCATGTAGAAGGTTGTGAGATTAGAATAAAAGATTTAGATGAGTTGATTTTAGATGCTTAGAGGATAGACAATAATTTATGTGTTATCAAATATCTTGATAAAGGCATGACCAAAAGACACATTCAAGAATCTATGAGAAGAGTTGGGTATAATTTCTATTACTTCTTGACATTGAAGATCATCATCAATTGAGGGGGAGCTAAGTGTTAGCTCTAGGATAGGCCCTTTACCATTCATGTCAAAGGGGGATAAGTGTAGAAATAAGTATATGTATAGGAATAGGTACAAGGAAAAGGTACAAGATAATATAATAAAGGGGGTGTTTTTGTATGTTTTTTAGTATGTGTAGGTTGGCATGTGCAGTATATATTTCAATGTGACAGTTTCAGTTTGAGGTTGCCATCAATGATAAAGGGGGAGATTATTAGAAATATTTTCATTGATATAAAAGGTCTAGCATTGGTGTTAAAGGCCCAATATCATTTAATATCTAAAGGTGTTTTTGATGTTCATATTTTGGCTAAAGTGTGTTGATATTTATTTCATATAAATGAATATATTTTTTGGTTACATAAAGTCAAAAGAAGGTCCCATAGAGAAGTCAAAGATTCATGGAGTAAAGACAAAAGTGGAATGGGATGCATTTTCCCATGAAGATTCATCTTGAGGAATTCCAAGAGTCAATAAGTGAAGACAAAATAAGAATGGAACAATTTCTCATGAAGGGACACTTTGTGGAATACAAAAGGTCACCAAAATAAAGACAAAAGGGGAAAGGATGAATTTACTCATGAAGGGTCACCTAGTGACTTTTCAAATGCAAGTATTTGAAGGGTCATGCAAATGTGGTACCATTTTCCATGAGGATTAAAGGGTTACAAAGGGTGAATGCCAAAGGTCATTTGGTAAGCTATAAACAAAGGCTTGGGAAGCCATTTGTAAGATGTAGAAGAAAGCATGGTTTGTAATTGTCATTTATAGCTTAGAAGAGAAAAAGAGAGAAAATAAAGAGATATTGTAATTTTTTATCATTTGTTGAGCAAGCAATATTGAGAGATAGTTGTGTGGTATACATAATAGGGGTCGGTGCTTCTGTGGTTTGGTGCTCAAAAATAGTTGATGTGTTGGTACTCAACAAAGGTGTTGGTGCTCCTATGGGTTGGTGCTCATGAATAGTTGTATTTTTGTTGAGCAAAGGGGTTGGTGCTCCTAAAAGTTGGTGCTTGTGAATATTATAGTTTGATTTGGTGCTCATTCATATACTTGATATTATTCTCCATGTTTTTTCCCACATTGGGTTTCCATGTAAAAATCTAGTGTCTTTATCTCTCTTGTGTGGTGTTTATTATTTCAGTTTTATTACATATCTTGAATGTATGGTTAAGTGTAATTTGATTAAGTGAAATGTTATAGGATATATGATATACTAATTCACCCCCCTCAGTATATCCAATGCTTAACAAATTACATAGAATATATAAATACACAAAGAATCAACTCTACAATGACTTCTATTGATAGTGAGGCTATGAATACTGGTACACATGTTCACACTAAGCAAGTGAATAAAACACAAAAAGCTTAAATCCTCAAGACAAAAACACTAGATCCTAGGGTGTACAGTTTTTGTGCCCCTATCTAATCAAAAAATGAAGTCCAGGATCTAGTTTGCAATAGTGTCCTAGTATTGCACATAGATTTATAGACCCTATCTTAGTTGAAATAGTCTAAGAATAATCTAATTTTAACTTTCTCTCTCTCACTACTATTTTTAGAAAAGGTCTAATTGCAATTTAATTTCACAAATCAATAGTTTTAATTAGGAATATTATTTACTAATTTCTCCTACTCATACTTGTTTATTAAATAGGTATAAAAATCCATTATTCCCTAAAATAATAAATCATTTGGTAAACCTGACTTACTTCAAATTTTGCATAAAAACCCTAAAAACCCTGGGGTAAATTCCTAGCTAATTTTTCCCATTAATTTTTGAACTTTTTCTTAAATATTAAAATAAAAAATTCCTCTCGAATTTTAAAATATTTTAGTAAATTTTAAAATGAATTTATTTCAAACCCTAGTTGCATACACTAGGTCCCAGTATTTTTCTAGCATTAATCCAATAATTTCTTGATTTTTTGCTTGCACATATAAATCATAAATTCCTCTCAAATTTTTAAATTTTGGATTAAATTTTAAAATAAATTTATTTCAAACCCTAGTTGTATACACTAGGTCTTAGTAAATTTTTAGCATTAATCTAACAATTTATTACTTTTTTGCTTGCACATATAAATCAAAAATTTATCTCAAATGTTAAAATTTTATAGTAAATTTAGAAAAAAAAATTATTTCAAAACCTAGTTGCACCAACTAGCTCCCATTAATTTTCTAATCATATTTTTAAATTTTTAGTTACATATTAAAATCAAAAAATCACTTCAATTTTTAAAAATTTATATTAATTTCAAAAAGAAATCTCAAAACCTTAGTTGCATCTACTAGGCCCCATTAAATCAAGAACTTTTCGATAGATTTTTGAACTTTCTCTTGAATACTTAACTTAGAAATTCATTTTCAATTTAAAAAACTCATAGTATTTTGCAAAAATATTTTTGAAAAATCCCTCGTTGCATATACTAGCTCCTATTTTATTCTTTAGGTATGTATCCCTTTACGTCCATAATCAAATTTAAAAAATGATGTTCATTTATTTATAAACTTTTATTACATTTCTTACAAATAATAAGGAGACCATAATGAGCCCTATCATGCACATGAATGATGAATTTTATCATAAAGCTTCATTCTTTGCATTTCATGCTTATTTTTCATTAAATGGGATCATGTTAAGTAAGTTATCCTTAAAAATTTTAATACATATCTTGCATCACCTCCCTTGGATCCTGTAACTCATGATAAGTCATTTTACATGGTCCATTTTACTCTTCCCTAGGTTACTACCCATTGCCAAAGAGCCTAGTTGACACCTTTTTGCCCCTCCACCACCTCAACTTGTTGATTATGTTTACTCTCCTCCCATAGCTACTATTGATCTTATATGGATAGTAGATAATGTAGTAATAGATATTACTCAATGTGTTGATATTCCTCCTCCACCTAGCTAAGAGCCCCATCACCCTTATATTCCTACCCATCCCAAGCTTAACATATTCGCATAAGCAGATTTGCACAAGGCATATGACATTATTCATTAGATGAGAAACACTCCAACTAATATTTTTATGTTAAAACTACTTCAAAAAGCTAATATATTCAAGGACATTCTTTATCAGGCACTCACTCAAACTTCTATGCCTATTGATTTAGAACCTTCTTATTTTACATCAGTGGTTAACACTTTAAAAACTATATAGAAGATGCAATTTATTTTGATAGTAAGGACATGCCTTCTCAAATAGTTATTGACCAAAACTTTCCACTATTCATACAATTTCAAGTCAAAATTAGTGTAGTTAAGTGAGTTCTTATTGATAGTGGTTTCAGACTTAATATATGTAATATTACATTATTACAGGCCATGGTTGTAGATATGGCATCAATGCAAAAATAATATAAGAACATTCAAGGATTCAATGATATACCATGACAGACATTGGGCATCATTACTTTTGATATCAAGGTAGGACACAAAACCCTCTCTACATAGTTTTAGGTCATGCCAAGTCCTCTCCACTATAATATTTTACTTGGATGACCATGGATACATACTATGGGGGGAATTCCTTCTACTCTCTATCGATGTATTAAGTTTCTCTGTGAGGGATATCTATACACATGTCCAATAGATAACTAGCCATTTAGATATTATCAAACTATAGAGTCATCTTGGACTATGTTAGATGGGACACCTTATCTCATAGTATACCCACCACCTCATTACATTTCTTTTAATTAGATACATACATATGATGTTGAAGAGAATAGCACTTCTTGTAATCCTCCAATTATAGTTATACCTTTATCTCTAGATATTCCACCAATCATAGGAGCTTTAGCCATTTTATCTACTCCATCACTTATAGTTCTGACACTTGTTACTTTTCATCCTACTATGACAATATGTTGATAGATCCATGTCATATTGTAGGTAATGTGATCAATACATGATCAATAAAGGTATCATGTATCATGGCTTGTGATCATGTATTGATCACATTACCTACAATATGACATGGATCTATCAACATATTGTCACAGTAGGATGGTCACCCATTTTGTACTTTTCATAAGATCACAAGCCATGATACAAACTCATGTACAAATTTATAATAGAGATTGGATAAACTAAAATATCAAGCTATTATTAAAATTATATCACCAACTCCACCACTTCCACTAAAGTCATCTAATAGTAAGGCTAAATGTCCCATAATAGATTCAACATCTCCACCACCAAATCAACCTTCAGTTCACCTTCGATGTGATGACACCATGAACACAACATCTATAGCATATAATGATATGTATGATGATGATCTCAAGGAATTTTATGATGGTCATGAACCTTTCCTCCATTTCCATCCCCAGTGGGCTCCATCCTTAGATCCCTTCCCCCTCTAGCCTTGTGTTTTATATCTTTATGTACATATTGATTTATTTACATGCTTGTACATAGTCTCTTATCGGCTTTGCTTGTACATAATATCTTCTACTCAAATGTACATATTTCAAATATTCTAAAAATACAAAAACAATATAACATTTCAAAAATACAAAAACATTCAAATATAGAAAAACACCAAAAAAACATTTGATTAAATGCATTATCCATGTTTTTTATTGCTAATATCATGTTAGGACTTATATTTGTTATTTCTTGCTATTGTATGTTGATTTATCTACATTATCATGCTTCACTTGATCTTATTCAAGTGTGTGCAGTGACATCTAGATACATTATTACTTTGCTCTACCCGTTGAGGGGGAATCCTACTTATACATTTGAGACACACATTGATATACATACCCACTAGGGGAATCTTCAACATGACTATACCATCTAGGTTATGTCATTCCTACACTACACACTCCAAGTTATCATGATGATGTATCTTACTAGATTACATAGAATACTATATTGGCATTTCACTAGTATCTAGCACTTGTGTATCTCTTAGCATATACCTAGTCTTGTATTGAACATGTTTTTCATACTTTCACTCTTGATTTGATTAGTTATATGTGATTCTATCTTTCCAGTTATTACATGATTTATCTTATTGCTTAGTGTAGCTTTTTGGATTGTATATCTAGTTCTTGCTTATCTCCTATATGTGTCTTAGGACATTTTCCAATGTCCTTTTCTTCTATTCATGTGTGTGCCTTAGGAAATTTTCCAATGTCCTTTGCTTGTAATCGTATATGAGCCTATGGCTCTTATGCCAACATTGGTTATTTCACTTATATGTGTATGTGGCATTTGAACATGCCTTGTATACTTGCTTTCCAATTTGAGTGACATGTGCCTATGTCCCTTGTTTGCATGGTCCCTTGAACAACTTTGTATGCTTATTAATTCTTGATTTATGTTCTTGTTTCTTAATTGCTTTTTTATTATTGAAATGCCATGATGGACATTATGCTCCATCCCTACAACTAACAACTAACAACTAAAAAATTGACAAATAACATTTATAGTTTTAATTTAGTTCATTGGCATTTCACATGCTATTAATTGTTACATATATCTAGGCATACCCATGTTGATCTAACAATCTCTCAAATCAAACTATGTCATATCTTGAGATATGTTGTTGATTATCATTACTATATCATGTATATTTCTAGCTTAACACACTTGTAGGCCTTCTTCTTCTAGGGGTAGTCATTATAGGTTACCTATTCCTACCTTCAAAATAGGGGGAAAATAAGGGTTTTTTTTATAGATATTAAATCTCATATCAGTCAAAAAAATTGGTTTTAAAATAACCAAAACAACAACCAGTCATCAAACTACTCAAAATAGACTAGATAAATAGTTAAGATTTTAGAATAGTGATTAGTTTCAACCCAGGATAATAGCATTGAGGCTAGACTATAGTGTTGGACACTAGGGTGTCCATTTTTGGTGCTCTTATGAAAATAATAGAAAAACAAGGTTTTCTACAAGTAGGCAAAAAGGTAGGATCAACTATAATTTTCCATAATTAGACTAGTTCAGATCAGTAGTTTTTAATACAATTTTTTCAAAGAATTTAGATAGAGGAAACATCATGTATAACATGATTGGTTCTCACTTCCAGCTTTAGATATGGTAGCTGGTATGACTTCTAGATCGAAATCCATGTTTTAGACACTAATGATTGGGGGAAAATTACACAGCGCTTTTTCTTCTTTTCTTTTAGTTTTTAGTATTACCCAAGCATTCTCAATAGTTACATGCCTTATTCCATCTGCAAGTGGTTGGTATCATTTCTTGAGTACTCAAGTTCTCAAGTGGCTTCCACATAAGCCAAATTTTCAATTTTGGAGTGTATTTCATAGAAGCCTAATCTCCATCTTTTTTAAGTTGGCCAACATTGGCCTAGTTTCTGTCACACATTCATCTATCCATGCCACATTATTATATTTATAGAGCATTTAGGGGCTTCAAAAGTCATCTCATATAACATATACATTCATACATATTAGTATCACTTTATGGGTAATGATGGATCCAAAGGAATAGCCTTTGTATTCTTGAGCCACCTATTTAAAAGGATCAAACACACAATCCAAACACCGATTAACTCACACATTATCATCTATCTTCACTCAATAGGTGACAATGGAGCCAAAGGGCTAGCCTTTGTATTATTGAGCCACTTTTTGAGGAATTGAGCACTCAGCTTCATTCATGATATAAATTTTGGTAGAGTATCATCCAACACATCTAACATTACTCATCCTTACTCAATATCACAATAAGTTTTATATTGGTTCACTTACCCAATGAGTTGTATTCATTCATTTCTCTTTTTCTCTCTTACCCAGCTTTGTATGTTCTTGTTTTATATTGCATATAATAAGAAATGATCTACTCTTTGTTTTACTTTCACATATTCACACTTACACAACATGATCTCTATGCATTATCTAGCATTACTCAGAATCAAAAGCTTCATGGTCTTCACATTTGTAGGTAAGTTCAAGTACAAGAAGGAAAAAAGGTAGGATCAACTATAATTTTGCATAATGGTGTAAGTTCTTGGATTGGTTTTCTACAAGTAGGCAAAAAGGTAGGATCAACCATAATTTTGATTTGATGCATCACTAAAATAAAGGGGGGTAAATTTAGTCATATAAAATGAAAAAAATTGGTAACCTGAGCATGGATAAAAACACCCAACCCTTAGGTCCCTTTTTCTTACTCTCTAAACCCTCTCAAGATTATTTTCACTGATTCCAATTCATTCGTGGCCTTCCAAACTTGACCTCAACTAAGCTAGAACCCTCTCTTTATGACTAATCCATCCCCCAAGGTCTTGTTTTCTTATGACAAAAGCACTAAAGTTATACTATAGCACTGGAACCTAGGGTGTCCCCTTTTTAGCACTCTTATCCAATCATAATTCAAGCCCAAATTACCATTTTTCCCTGATTCTTCTTATTCATTGTGTCAACCTAGTTTGTTTTCATCTAACCCATGACCAATAGATCCATATATAAGTCCATTCAAATATTATCTGGAAAGGGTTGGAAAATATCATTCAAGTAAGTAAGAATAGAAGCAATACCACTCAAGAAATCTTCCATATTCTCTACATACAACTAGCCTATATACTTTCAAGCCAATTCAAGACATTACACCAATCCCTAGTCATCTCAAGCTTACCCAATTTTAGCATTTATTGCATTTCAATTCACTATCACACAAATCACTCTTAAAAATAGAACTACATATGGTTTGATCCCTCCTTAGAGTATTGGTATGTAGGCATCATGCCCACACATAGGGTGTGAAGTATGTTTATTGCATCTTACACACACTAACCCCTTTTCCCCATTTGCTAAAGTTTCTTTCAATTTCATAAAAAATACAAGTAAACAAATAATCAACTCTATAAGGATATTTTTTGATAGTGAGACTCTAAAAATTGGTACACAAGATCACACTGAGTAGTTGAAGAAAACCCAAAAAGATTAAATCCTCAAGATAATAACACCAAAAATGGACCATAGCATTAGAGCCTAGGGTGTCCAATTTTGGCCCTCCTAACTAATCAAAAAATGAAGTCTAGGATCCTATTTGTGAAAATGTCCCAGTCCTACACACAAATTTCCATACCCTATCTCAGTTAGAATAGTCTAAGAATAAGCTAATTTTAATTTTCTCTCTCTACTATTTTTACAAAAGCTCTAATTATAATCTAATTTCATAAATTAATAGCTTTAATTAGAAATATTATTTACTAATTTATCCTACTCATAATTGTTTATTAAATAGAAATAAAACTCCATTATTCCCAAAAATAACAAATCATAAACCCTTTATAATTAATTTATTTCTCTTGATAATGTTTATATGGACATTTGAGGTACCTTTCATCCATAACATATAATGGTGCTACTAATCCTAATATACATATTAGAACATTTATAAACATCTACAAATAATGAATTCAAACCAATACTTATGCATCTACTAAACTTCTAGTCAAAACTCTAGTTGGAGATACATTAAAATGGTATAATCAACTTCCAACATATTCAATTAGAAAGATAAAACACCTAATCAGTGTTTTATTTAAATAATTTCAATGTCATGATCTTCTCTAAAATAGACTTGGTAGCTTTTTCAATGCCAAGAAATTACCTAAGGAATATTCCCATGATTTCATCAAATGATGGAAGTTTTTGGTACATAAATCGGATCACAACATAAGTGAAGATTATTATTTAAATTGCTAACATTCAATACAAAGTAAGATAATTTTATCCTAAGACATTGGAAGAATTTTTTGACTAAGCTTACAAGAATACCCTATGAACCAATTTTAACTTTTTCAAAATTTGAGTAGGGAATATTTTAAAAATAAACTAATGCAATCAATAATAGTACGTTTAATATCATAACTCCCCAACCTAAATTAGGATTATATTTTTCAAATAATCACAATAATAAGCATCCTACCTTCCCTCCATTAAGTCTCTAAAAAATCAAGTAAATGATGCAGCCTTTTAGGCCCTTAAATTTTGACCATTTTAATCCTTTACCACCATGCTAAAATTCTAATCAGTTTTGTTGGTGGCATGATAATTTTGATCACTCACATGAATTTTTTTTTTACCTTTAAAAACTAGCTTCTCACTTCATGTTAGGTGAAAAAATAAACCATGAAGTTATCATTAAATAATTTTATGAATAATATCTTAAATATTTTAAAGCCTAATCAAATTAAGATTAATCTCAACACCAACTATAAAAACTCAATAACCCCCCCCCCCTAAACATTTATTCCTAATACCACACTTATGAAAAAAAATTGGGTGTTATTGATGCCAATTATAAATAATAATACATCAATTTTAAATATATTAATGCATAAAAGGTTAGATACCAATGTAATCCCACTCATAAATATCTCTTTAAAAAACCTATGGAACCTTATAAAAAATACATGCTTCTCAAATATACAATAACTTCTAGAGTAACTACCGATACACCATTTAATGATTCATCAACTCAACCAATAGAATCTCAAACTAAATATAAATCTCCTCCTATTATCATAGATATAAAATTATATCCTTTTATCCATCTAAGTATCATTGTGGTTCTTACCAAAAATCAACTCAAAGCAATTTCTCCAAATAGCTTAATATTATTCCTTGCAATATTTTGCTAATGGAACTCATGATAACATCACCGTATCATAAGAATTATATTATGGAATAAATTTAATATATATAATTTTTACCCTATACAAGTTAAACTAAACCATCTATTCAACTTCATAATGGTCTAACACCTAGAAAAGTCCATATTATTGAAACCATGTCCCATTTTCAATAGACTAATAAAATATCTATCATGTTTTGCAAGGATGATATGATAAATGATTAAATTATAATCTAGGCTAATGATCCACTTCTCTTCATTAGCCTCATGATCAATTATGTTCAAATAAAAAATGATTTTGGATGAAAGTTAAAGAATTCATTTCATTTCCTTATGGTTAATTAAATAATTAGGAAATTTGCAGATAATAAATCTAAATTATATAACACCTCAGTACTTGGAAAATACCTATCATGGTTATAAAATTCATCTCTAAAACCTTCTAGTTATTAAAATTCTCACATCTACTATCTCCTTGTGCCAAATTTCATATCTCTTACTCTAACCATATGTTATTATAATGATCGAGCCTTCTATGTTGTGCAAAATATTCTAAACTTGATCATTATCCTTATCTACCAATTTTACACCTATACCTATTTTTAACTTCTCAAACACTAGTGTCCCATCCAAACACCTATGCTGACATAGGTATCCATTTTATAACTAAGTTTATAGTGCCCAAAATTCATATAATTGGCAAATGTAACATTTCCTTACTGTCAGCCTAAGTGCTTCAATGGGAGATGTTTTCCCAAAGTATTGGTATATATTCAAGATCAATCCTTATTCATTTATGACCTGGAAAATTCATACCTCTAACATAAAGATTAAAAAAATAAATATCGATCAAGAATTAAAGTGATAAAATATACCCTATTCATTCATATTTCCATATCAATCATAGGAATAATATATCTATGGGTCTGAAGTCCTAAAGGATCAACCCATGACCCATATTTTCCAAATTATAAGTTAGGTCATTATATGTAATTAATTATCAAAATTACATCATTATGCACACACAAGACAACATATAGGGGAGAAATACATAATTATACGTCCATTTTCAAAGTATTGGCTATGTAGGTAGTGCCCATTGATACAAGAGTCCTTGTGGTAGCTTAACACTATGATCCCAGTAACCCATTTTTTCCAT
>JARHVA010007215.1:460000-685000 GCA_037957365.1 Torreya grandis
CCTTAGGGAATACAACTAAACCATCCTAATACACATCCTATATTATTGAATTTTTTTAATTTTTATATCACTCCCAACGGTAGCTAAGTGTCTTATTAGAAAGATAGTTCAATGTTCAAGAGTGTTTTTTATCACTTAGAGTCAATTATAATCTCATATTGAAAAATTATTATAGTTTATCTACATTTTCTCATCCATATTTTACCCTCTATTGTGATGAATGTCTCAAATATATATGTCATTATATCATCTCAATTTATACATTTTTTATCATCATAGTAACCCAATCATTCTCATGTTCATATCTATCTCCCCTAATTCCACCCTCCTTTTTGGCATGTCAAGGTGAGTTCCAAGATCACATTATTTTCTAAGGTAAAAGTCTAGGAGCATTTTAAGCTTCTTAGTCTCTAGGTTCTTTGATTTAGTGGTTATGTGTAAGTTATCTTTTTTTAATAATGTATTAAGAACCCATTAATTGACTTATAAGCCCATGAGAAGGAGGAAAATAGAAAATTTAAAAAAATTCAAAATCCAAGATATCAAAGCAAAAAAATGGAAAAAGGAAACTTCAAAATAAATATCTTGCCAAAATATGTGATCATGTATAATTTATCATACATCATATCCTAATTGAAGCTAAAACTCCAAAAATTTCCCCATGATAGGTTTGAGGTCCCTTGAAGTGTGGTAGGCTAGTAGATTTGGGTAGTAGGCTTCATATATATCTTTAATACCACCTAAATTATCATACAAATACCTAATCCTTGTATTTTATTGATGGTTACCCTTTAATTTTCATGTATGTATCCTTCATGGGATGATATTTATAATTCACTATTTATCCCAATCTCATTCTTTATAGGTTGGGTTTTACAAATTCATCTATGTTGAAAATATTATTTTTTCCAAAGTGATTAGAGTGTCTCATTATCATTAAATAATATGTTTTAACTTATTAATATCGTATTATCCCTCCATCCATTATCTCCCCTTGAATAATAGAATTGTTTCAAAATCTCTCCTATTCTTTACATATCCTTGCCCCAATATCTTTCATACTTGTTATAATTGTGATAGGTGTTAGTATTTAAATGTTCCCCTTTGAACTTGACATATTTGAATAGAAGTTGCATCTTTGAGTTTTTACAAAATGCTCAATTGGTCATTTACTTATATTTATAAGATTTATCTTAGTTAGGTTAGGTACCTCAAGGTTTTATTTACATTTTTAAATTCTTCCATACCTGATTTAGACCTCCCTTTATGGTTATCTAGTCCCATTTCTACCTTCTTATTCTTTATTTTATTCTTCATCATAATTCTCCTTTGTATCATCAAGACATAATCTATCCTATACCTCATGGATACGCATCCCATTTTATATTTTACCATCCTTTTAATTCTTCCAAATTTAATGTAGCATTTACTAGTTTTTATCTAGGATTGCTTCCTTTTTACCAAATTTTCTAAGAATTTTGCATACTTCCATTTTTAGACTCACCAGCTTACATGTGCATTTTTTTTTTCATTTTTAGCCTTGTGTAATTAGGTTTACCATATGAATTTTATGTTTAAAACACAATAAATAACAAATTATTTCCATGAATATTTTTAGTTTAATTGAAATTTAAGGTATGCATATGTTAATTTTAATTATTTACTTTATTTATTATCACTTATTTATAGTGATTTATTTTATATTAAATGTTGTTATGTTATATCTAAAAACATTATCTCAAGTTATATTATTGTGACATGAGATTAGATTTGGGTGGATCACATGTATACACCTATATTTGTTAGCTATTGATGATTTATATTATAAGAATCATTAGTGCATTGATATCTTTGATTACACATTATGGTATTTTTTTAGAATGATAATTAATTCCATTATAACACCATCACACCATGATGTCTTCTTGAAACCCTCAAATCTAGTTGAGACTAAATTTTGATAGGATCCTCTAAAACTTATATTCTAGATTATAACTCCTAAAGGTCTAAAACTATTCTCAAACATGTTTAAATTATACATAAAAAGTATAACTTAAAATAAATGTGTGTGTGTGTGTGTGTGTGTGTGTGTGTGTGTGTGTGTGTGTGTGTGTGTGTGTGTGTGTGTGTGTGTGTGTGTGTGTGTGTGTGTGTGTGTGTGTGTGTGTGTGTGTGTGTGTGTGTGTGTGTGACCTTATAATTAAATTTTTATATAATATATATAGTAATTGATTTAATCTTCTTTGGCCCTATCCTATATTTTTAAACCAAGTTTGATAGGTGGATTTTAGGATTTGGATCCATATATATAAGATTCATCATTGCCATTTTTTATAATAAAAAACACAACACAATTATTCTTTGACTACACATGAAAACTTACATTTAGTATAATAGGATCTTGTATGTATGGAGTTTAATGTTTTGAATAGTGTACCCAAAAGATCCAAATTATGCACATAGACTAAAAATTATAAATCATTAAAATGATGTAATTTAATGGTATTGTGCCAAAATTAGGTATTTACATATTTTAACCACTAAATACATCAATAAAATAAAAGTACCTCATACCTAAATGTTTTTCCAAAACTTGGTTAGTAAAGATCAATAGAAAATGTTCTTCCTTGTAGACTTATTTATCTCCCTATAATATACAAAAATTATCAATTTTTAATTATTATTAAAATTACTGAGGGTGAAACCAATTCTCTTTATAAATAAGATATATAAAATAAGACTTCAAAAAAATTATAACCATTCTTTTACTATGTTCATTAGGGTAGAGTTCATTCTTCCCTCAAGTTGCCTCATATGATTACATTCATCTTTGATATAAATGTGGTGATGAACTTTTTTGGTAGAATCTCCTTCATTCATTCACAAGTCCATGAAAAGGTACCTATATTCCTCTTAGGATTGAACATCACTCATTTTATTTTATTTTTATCAAATTGGTTATTAATAATTAGAGTCATACCTATAGAAATTTGTAAAATATTAAAAATAAATGTGACTTAACATTATAATCCAAATTTTGAAACTAGTTTTTTCCCACCTTGTAGGGCCCTCTGAGTGTGACAAGAGTGCTCACAGATCCAATGGAGGCTACTACCTTTGGTATTACATTTGGGGACCTAAACCTAATTCTAATAGAGGACATTTCCTCTAATAGATGGAAGAAAGTGTTAACAGGTGAAAAGATGTGTTCCACTAAAAACATTTTGAGCCTTCCTGTCAAAAATGATTCCAATAAGGGTACGGTCGTAACTATCCCAGATGATCTAGTTGAGGAAATCATGGTGACCATGGACCTTGCATTGGTAGGTAAGATTTTCTCCTTCCATCCTAATATTCAGATGATTAGGAAATGGGTAATGTCTCGATGGAAAATTAAAGGTAGTGTTTCGATCACTGCTATGGCAAGAGGTTTATTGCTATTTAGATTTGTGAATAGGGAGGATATGATAGTTATTCTTGCTAGAGGACCATGGTTGTATGGTCCAAATTCACTTGCCTTATGCTCATGGAAACCAAGATTTGACCCCAACTCAGACCTCAGCAAGTCAGCTCCTGCTTGGGTAAGATTACCAGGGTTCCCATTGGAATTCTAGGATGAAAAAATATTTACGACTATTGGAAACTCTATTGGCCAATACATCACTATAGATCATACCACCAAAACATAATATAGATGCATGTATGCTCGATTGTGTGTCAATGTAGAGATTAATCAAACTCTCCCCATGTCTATAGAGTTAAACTCTAAATATGGGACTTGGACTCAGCTGATCATATATGAAAATGCTACCACTTTCTATCAAATATGTAGAAAAAAGGGACATATAATGACCCAATGTAAGGTGAAGAAAATGGGAAAGAAAGATGATTCCCCAGTTAAAGGTGAGGATTAGTCTCACAAATATAGAAACTCTGATAGTTAGGGAATGGGGGGTAATGCAAAAAATCTTGATAATATTGAAAAGGTTAGAGAAAGGGTTGGTCAAGAGGAGGTCCCTAGTAATGAGGAAAAAGCTATCCCAGAGGATAATAAGAAGGTGTTGGATAGTGATAGTTAAAAGTTTAAAATAGACATAGTTAACTCTTTAGTTCAATAGACCAATATGTCTGAGGAAGGAGAAATATGTGCCTAATTGATAGATGGGGATGATGCAGAAGGCAAAGTGTTAAGAGATATTCAGGTAGAACTACCTCCAAAAATAGTAGATACTGAGAGAGAAGTATCATTACATTCAAACACAAATATCATCCATGCTCTGGAAGTAAGTGACCAATCAGGCAATTATTCAGTAATAGGTGAAATAGGACAAAATGGTAGTAGCAATGAATAGGAAGAATGGGTTACCCCAAAGAAAAATAACTGCAAGGTAAAAAAATCTACAGATGTTGGCACTGATCCCAAACAAGGGATACCAACCCTAAGAGAAACAAGACAAAGAGACATTGCTAGGGAGATTGCCAGTGGTAAATAGAAAACACTAGAGACCCATTCCCTCAAATTCTCTAAATGATAATTTTATCCTAGAACCTGAGGGGCTTTAACAACCCTTCCAAATAGTTTGAGGTTAAAAACTACATTCTAGATAATAAATTAGATATTTTATTACTCTAAGAGGTTAAGATGAATGAGGAGAGTTTTAAGAAAATAGCTAACTACATATGGCCTAAGGCTACTTTTTGTATTAGTCCAGCTAAAGGGGCTTTAAGTGGGATTGTAACTATGTGGAACAATGCTAAAATTTAGGGATCTCTTATTGCTTATAATAAACATTTTTTGATTATCAACTTCTCTCTGCCCTCCTTGAATTGGTCATTGATCAATGTCTACGGCCCGAATAACAGAGCATTGAGGCAAAATTTATGGATAGATTTGAGTAGTTTCAGGACTAATACCCAAGACACTAGATGGATGCTAGCTAGAAAATTTAACACTCTGTTATACCCTTCCAAAAAATAGGGTGGGATTATTGATTACTCTGATAGCATGTTTAACTTTGTTGAATTTATAAATGATTGGGGACTATTGGATATTGAATTGCAAAATCAAAATTTCACCTGGTCTAATAGAAGAAGAGGAGACCAAATGATTCAAGTCAAGTTAGATAGATTTCTTATCTCTAGCAACTATAATGATTATCATAATATGCATGTGTAGGCTTTTCTTAGAACCATGTCTCATCATTGCAAAATCCTCCTTAGTTGGCGAGATCATGGACAATGTGGTTGTTTCCCCTTCCATTTTGAAGCTATGTGGATCAAACATAAAGACTTCAGATAATTGGTGGCCCAATGGTGGCAAATTCCTATCTAGGGCACTCCTATGTTTATATTAGTAAAAAAAAATTAACATATCAAACATGAAGTTTATAGATGGAATAGATATAGCTTTTAGGTCTTTCATCAGAAGAAAAACATAGCTATAAAACTTGTTGATTTTCAGTAGCAGATGGCTCAAGGTGATGATTCAGAAGACACTTCCAAAGAAGAGAATGTCCTTATTTCTAACTAGAAGAATCTTATGGATAGAGAAGAGGTTTTTTGGAAATAGAAATCTAGAGTTCAATGGCTCAAAGAGGGGGACAAGAACATGGCCTTCTTTCATCTCTCGACCATGAAACACATGAAGTCTAACTCCATAACAAAGCTATGTTTGGATAATGGCAACATTATAACTGAAGTTAATGAGATAGGGGAAAAAGCCAAGGTATTCTTTCAGAATTTGCTCACTGAACAAAATAATGATGATGGGAATGATGGAACTATGAACCAATTCATTGATAAAATCCCTTATTTAATAACTGAGGAAGATAATCCAAAGATGTTAAGGCCTATATCTGAGGAGGAAGTCCATGCTATTTTATTTTTTATGGGTTTGTTCAAAGCCCTACGTCTTGATGGCTTCCCTCCTATATTCTTCCAAGAATATTGGGATATAGTGGGAATGGATCTTACTATTGTTGTACGTGACTTCTTCAGATTAGGTAAACTTTTGAAATAAGCTAATAATACTTTTATAGTACTTGTTCCTAAAAATTCATAGCCCACACACCTTACAAATTTTAGACCTATTAGTCTATGTAACACTTTTTATAAGCTGTTCACTAAAGTGCTAGTTATGAGAATTCAACCTTTTTTAGACAAAATTATTTCCCCTACCCAAAAAGGCTTTGTCCTAGGGTGGCAAATTCTTGATGTTGTGATCTCCACTCATGAGACTATTCATTCCATGGACAAGAGTAGAATCCCTGGTATGGCTCTTAAGCTAGACATTTCTAAATCATATGATAGGGTCTCTTAGAATTTTCTATTCTAAGTCATTAGGAAATTTGGGTTTAATGATACAATGTCTCACCTAATAAGGAACACTGTCTCTTCTACAAAATTTTTGGTTCTAGTCAATGGGGTCCCTAGAGGTTTCTTCTCTTCTTCAAGAGGAATTCGCCAGGGGGACCATCTCTCTCCTTATTCATCATAATGGTGGAGGCACTGGAAAGATACATACAAGCTAATATAGTCTCTAAATATTTAGTGGGCATCAAACCTACTTCCTCCCTTCCTCCTATGGCGATACAATAGTTTGTGGATGATACCATTCTTTTTGGAATCTCCTCAGTGATTGAAGCTAGGAGATGGAAGAATATTTTAAATAACTACACCATAGAGTTTGGGCAAAGCATAAATATCTAAAAAAGTAATGTGTACTTCTTCAATACTCCTAATGATCTTAAATAAAAAATCATTGACATCCTTGAATGTGCTAAAGTTGTCCTACCTGCTACCTATTTGGGCCTTCCCCTCATAGTCAAAGAAGTATCTCCTAGTTTTTAGAATGGAATTTTGGAAAGAACTCAGAAGAAAATTCTTGGTTGGAAAGGGAAACTTCTCAGTAGTGCTGGCAAAATGTAGCTTCTTTGAGCCTCTCTTCAAGGGATTCCTACCTACTTCTTGTCTCTCTTTAAAATACCTACGTATTTTGATGATAAATTGGAATAGATTCAAAGAAAATTCTTATAAATGGGACTGAAAGAGAAATAGAGAATGTCTTTGGTCAAATGGGAAAAAGTATGTCTTTTGAAATCTCATGGTGGCCTCAATATTAGATCTATTAGGAACATGAACAAAGTACTTCTCTCTAAAATCAACTAGAACCTGATGCATAAAAACAATGATTGGGGGGAATAATGTATGTTAAATATATGCATAGTACTAATTGTTCCAACTTTCTTCAATAGGTAGGGTTACCCCAGGGATCTGTGATATGGAATAAAATGCTAAAAAGTAGAAGCCTTCTTAAGCAAGGAATTAGAATGGAAATTGGGAAATGGTTGGCATATTAAATTATAGAATGATATTTGGGTAAAGGATAAGGCTCTCATCACATAAGGAAATTATGTAGAGATTGTTGACATTGCTACTCAGTTTTTTGGTGATAAAGTCAATGATTACTTAGATAATAACAATGGCATAAGGAGCTAGAAAAATCTATCAAATTATTGTGTTCATCGGCCTAAGCTCTTCCCTAGAGTTTTATAGATTCAACATTTGATTCATGGGATCATAATCCCTCTTTTCCCATGTGAAGATGAATAGTAATGGTGGCTAGATAATAATGGATGGTTCTCTGTCAAATTTGCTTATCAATTGTTGATTCCTAAGGCTTAAAATAAAGAGATATGGAAAAAGGTTTGAAACTATAAAGTTATACCAAAAATCAACATGTTTTGGTGGGCTGTTGCTCATAACAAAATCTTAACCCAAGATGACCTTTAGAAGAGAGGTTTTACCCTAGTCAATATATGCTACTTGTGTTATTCAAAAGAGGAAATAGTTTCTCACCTTTTCATACACTGTGATTTTGCTTAGGAACTCTAGGGCATAATCTTAAATAATTTTGGTATTGAGTGGGTCTATAACTCTGACCTTAAGGAAGTCATCTTCAGCTGGAATCCTACCTTTTCTCATCCTTGGCTCATGGAATTATGGTATCAAACTCTACACTATTTGAGTTGGATTTTATGGAAAGAGTGCAACCACATAATTTTTAGGGATACTGCTAGAAATGCTTCTCAAGTGTTTCATTCTTTTGTTAAGACTCTTTTGGAAAGTGTCACCATTTCTCATATTCATACTATAGAGAAACCCCTAACTCAAGAAGAAGAACAAATTATGGATAAATGGAAGGTTCTAAGCCATATTCCCTGCTTATAATAATTCCAAAATTCTTTAGAGACATAATACTAAATGGATTCCCCTAAAGCCTCACTAGATAAAACTTAACTTTGATGAGGCCTCCAAGTCTGATGGTAAAGGCAGTGGCGGGGAGATTATAAGAAATGACAAAGGGTGGATGATTTTTGTCTATGCTGGTGGAATAGGCTACCTGAGTAATAACTATGTTGAAGCAATGGCTCTCCTATGGGGGATAAAATTGGCTATATCCCTAGGTATAAGGAATTTGAGTATCTAGGGGGACTCTAAAATGGTCATCGATGTAGTTAATAAAGCATCAAATGTGGGCATTAAGTTAAAAGATATCATTAGGGGTATTTAATTTCTTCTGTAGAAGTTTACCAGAGTTGATATTTCAAATATTTATAGAGAGGGAAATAGTGTTGCTAATGCCTATGCCAATCTCAGCCAACAATTTTCAAATTGGTGATGTTGGTGCCAAATAGATCATATCCCTTTAAATATTAGGGATATTATCCAAAAGGAAATGACTTATTAAGGATGAGTTAGACATATGAGAAGGATATCTCTATTAGTTGGTCCATTTAGAGGTGTTGACGAGGATCTTAGAGCTTGGTGCCTATCATACTCTTTTGATAATCATTTCAAATTTATTGTACTAATGTGTTAAGGTGAGTGGACTTCATTATGGAGATCATTAGGAAATAATTTTTAAGCATGGGAGAAATAAATATCATCTTGGCATGATATTCTGAATTACGTGCTACCTCATTATCATTATGCATATTCAGGAATAAGGGCTTGAAGCCACTTCAACTACTAAGGTTAAAATTGGGAATTTTCCTGGTCTAGTCTATAAATCCAAAATGGGGGGCGATTGAATTCAAACAGAACTAGTCTCTTGCTATGAGTTTAAGGATAACTCATTGGTTTGGAATTATTGCAAAGAGGGTGGGATTAGTCCCTACCTAAAAAGGCTAAACAGGTTTGATGAAAACCTATCTGAGCAATTCACAAGGTCTTGGTTAACTTGGCAAGTCAATATTGGAAGAATTAGCTTTAATATTTTTGAAAAGGTGATAGCTATGGCTATAAGCATGTCTACGTAGGGGATAAAGCTATAAAGGAAAACAAAAATCATGGACCTCTCTAGCTAGAAGTTATTTTTGGGAGAAGGTAAAGAACTTGCTCCTTACCAAGGAGGATTTGATAGACCTAAATTACCTGAGCCATGGGATGGAGTGTGCTTCATCCTCATGAAGTATTTCATGCTAGAAGGATGATTCAATATAATCTATAATTATCATCTCCCCCTTTTAAATAATTTTAGGTGTAATGCTCTCATCAATTTTCCCTTTTATATGCTCTCCTCTCTAGAACATTATGTCCTTAGGGTGAGAGAAAATTTGGCAAAAAAACTTGATATGAATCCTATCCCCCTCCATCAGGGCCTCATTTTCTATTTGTATAATTTCTATCATGCCCTTGAGCCATCCAAGACTATTAGAATTGATAATGGGGATATTTCTTCTAACCCTTTGGCTGGTGATGATGTCGATGAGCCCTGTCTTTCCCCTGTCTCTACTTAAACTATAGAAGTCTCCTTTTTTATTCCTAAAGAGACCCCCATCGACACACCTATCTCCTTTATGAGAATAAAGGGCAAGAAAAATAAGTTTTATGCTGGTAAAGAGAGTATTGGGGGGACCACTGTGGGGACCCATAAAAATCCTGGTAGGTCCACTGGGGGTCAAGGTGGTAAATCCCATATGTCCACTAAGGTTAGTAAGGAAGGCCTCTCCTCAGGAGTTTAATGGTTGGGGTGGATTGCTGATAAACCCACTCCCAAGGCTAGGCTTATTAACTATTCAGAGAGCACCTCAAAGGAATCCACCTAGGAGGAAGAGTATAAGGAATTATAAGTTCAAGAAATCTCTGAGGATACTGAAGGTAAGTAAGGGACAAGAGAATTTGAGGCTACTATAGAGGATGGTGCTGACATTATAGAAAATGTTGAAAAAGAGGGAAAAATGCATGTGGAGGAAGCTAATGAGGAAACCAAAATTGAGATTGGTTTGAAAGCTAAAATTGTTGCCCTAAAGGGTCACATCCAAAAATTGGAGAAAAACTTTACCACTGGGCTCCAGAATTATATTCTCCTGAACATGTCTATGCTGCAGGAACTGGGTAATATTGCTTCTATTGTCAATGCAAAGAACACTAAAAAATTGAATGACCTCATCAAATCTATGGTTATGTAAGGAGAGATTTCTCTATCTCTCATTTTCCTATTCTTGTTTTATTTTAGGTTGTTGTGTCTATTGGTACACTTTTAGTGTCATTCCTTTTGTAAGACACCTTTTATGCTGATTGTCTTCATGGTTCCTCTGCTTCTATAAGGGTTTGGCCCCTAGTCTACCACCTTATATAATCAAAAACATTATAATCCAAAATGAATTATATTTGTGATAACTAACTTCTTCCTAAATAATTTGTACCTTAAAATTTTTTTTTTTGACCTACATATAGAAATTATAAGGTTATCATTGATTTAGTTACATATTAGATGATAAATTAGTTAATATACACTTACAAAATAATTAGAAATTATGGAATTAAAATCTTCACTGTAAATATTTTCTAAAGAAACTTATCATTGTCCAATTTTTATAATGAAAAACATCTATCGAAAACCAAAACATTACAAATTTAGGATTCCTAAATAATTCAAACATAATTTTTCTCAAAACAATAATAACTATATTTAACCCAAAATTACTCCCATAAATATTCAATAGGTTGATAAGGATGGTATAAAGATAAATTTTATTTCTTGTCCATAGGGTAAAATTTTTTTTCCTTGATCTAAATCCAATACAAGCATCCAAAATAGTAATTCAAGGCCTACCTTAGAAAAAAAATATATCCACCTAAATTATTTTTGGGATATTTAATGATAAATCTATAGTGTTCCCATAAATATACAACCACTACAACATCATCCATAACATATAAAGTTTTACTATATAATGATCATCCATTTGAAATATATGTTTTGTATATGTTAAACTTATCATATTTAAGCCAATAATACTTTTTAGGTCATTACATTAATGGATGTCCCCATATCCACCAAGATATTATTAAGAACATGGTTATCCAAATTTAATATTACCAAAATGATTCCAAGATCTCAATATTTATAAAATTACACATGAACAAGAATTAAATCTAAAAGTTTACCTATGATTTGAATAATCTTAGGGTTCTTCATCTTTCTTTCCATTTCTTAGTGCATAGATCCTTTAAATTATCTTTATACAAAAGAGTATATTTAATGGATTAAAATACAATAACCTAAATGAATATATTATTGAGCTCATCTATGATAGGTTACTCAAATTTGGATTGTGGTTGGATTGCATTAGTCTATTTGGATAGTGTGGTGGCATATCTATTATTTCATAATGATTGGGATTCTCATATTTTATAATCCTATGATTTATAAATTTTACTTATACTTTAGGTTTTATGTATTATAGTATAGGAAGACACATAAATATGGTATTAAAGACTTGAAACTATCAATTTTTACCAAGACTTAATATGCATTACTTGTGCATACACAAATAACTCTTGATCACACTCTCTCATATCCATTCACCTACCTATGGGTATGTCCTTCCCTATTTTAATTTATTAACACACATGATTTCACTTGTCTCTACTTGAACTTATAATCATCTTAGATATATTTCACATGATCTCATATCATTATTTTATATTTGTTAAACACATCTAGTATTAGTTAGATGGATTTGGTTATTGAATTGTCTATCTTAGTTAGACCTATTTGTGTTCTCCCTAACAACTATTTTCTCAAATTAAAACTCTTCCTTTGAGTAGGAACTAACCTTTTGCATGTTATTTTTGAGGTAAATTACCTAAATAATTAGTTATACAAACATATAAAGCCTAATCATGATCCTATATAGCATTGATTTAGAACTTCACTATAAAAATCTATTACAGTGAGGAATACATCCACACATCCTTGAGGTACTTCCATAAATCATCCATATCTTAA
The DNA here is from genome assembly GCA_037957365.1 of Torreya grandis. NCBI lineage: Eukaryota > Viridiplantae > Streptophyta > Pinopsida > Cupressales > Taxaceae > Torreya > Torreya grandis. The sequence goes on from JARHVA010007215.1 coordinate 472,299, forward strand.
AAAACTCAAAGGATAAGATCCAATCCAAGCTGGACACCATTTTAAGGTTAAAATAATGGTTTTAAAGTATCTAAATCCACACACAAGATTGCAATTCATGCTAGTATTACATTGAATGATAAAACACATAGTTAGGTGTGATAATTATGTGTAGTTTGAGCCCGATTCTAATTATTGGAATGTAAGAAACATAGTCACTTATTAGGGGTAGTTTTATGTCATCTTAACCCATCCTTTATAAACACTTTTTATAGATAAAGTAAGTATACAAAATGAATCTAGGGTTTTGAGGTGAAGAAATACAAATTAGAACCTATGCATAGTTCCAACCTTTGATATTGTACATAATACATATTTATAGGTAGAAGTGATCAATGATGAGATAGTCTTCTAATTATCACAATAAAATATATAGTATACCTTAGATAAATGGTATTACCATAGATATTTAATCATTACCAGAGTCATCCAAGTAGGCTTAGATAGTTAGTTTCCATATGTGAGTGACCACAAACCCATTATAAATCACTACTAATGTTTATACATTGTCATAGACCAGAAACTGACTATGTTCTTTATCATTTTGTAATTTATATTTATATAAAGTGAAATAAATCAACTATATTATGATATTTTTATTTAAATTTTATTAATTTAGACATATATTATAAAACTATAATTAATCTCAAGTTTTACCTTATTTATGCCACTAAATCCAAAATAAGATAAAACTTATTCATAAACCCTTCATTCCTCAAGTGTATAAAACCCTATGTTTACCTTAAGGTTTAATTATAGTTTTTTAAGATTTTAGAATTTTTTTAGGTTTTTAAACCTATTTTCTAAGTTCCCATTATCATCTATGTAACTCTAAAATTTATGACTTTTCCCCTAGGCTTTATACTCATTATATTATTAGGAATTCTTCTATTAAGCTTGTGTCTTGTCCCCATACATATGAAACTCATATCTACTTAAAAATGAATTAATTTTAAAAAATCTCAAAGGTTTTTATCATTTATATTTATTAGATAAAAAACTATTTTTGTTACACAAAAATTTGTATTGATTTTCTAGAATTAGGGTTTTATTAGTTTTAGTAAATTTGGCATAGAGTGTGAACAATAAATGAATTTTTGAAATAAATTTTGGGTTTATTTTATCTACTTATATTTAATAAAATCTATATTATTTTCCCTAAATTCATCATGGTTTTATTTGGGTGGTTGGTTCTTTATTTAGGCATTATCTTACATGCTTCCATGTGTTGTTCTTTTTTTTCCTCCTCAAGGTAGTGATATTTACAATCCATACCTTATTATTTTCCTAGGGTTATAATATATAAATAGGTCCATGTTATTAAAATCACAAGAGGTAGAATGTATCCTAAAGCTATATTTTAAATTATGAACAATATTGTTCCTAGTTCAATCATCCATGGCAAGACCTGATCATTGAATTTACCTACTAAATTTGTCATCATTCCTACACATAAAATGATTAATATGATACAACCTAAAGAGGATTTTCAAATGAGAATTAAAACTTTATGTGTAAATTTTACATCACTTGAAGTTAATATTGTGCATACTTTACACTCAAAATGGACCAATGTAAATTACATATCCATATCTCCATTCAAATATCATGTGCCTTAAAAGCTTACATCTTGAGTATGGGTTCATAAATAAGATGAATATATGAATAATGGATTAATTAGTTACCATAGGTCTAATAATCATCTAAGTGAAACTCTTCATAATTATCTTCAAAAAAAAGTAATCACATTACCTCCCCTATGCCATATAAAGAGATCCAACTATTATTGTGTGTATCATGTAATTTTTGGACATAATAGAACTCAATGTTTGGATTTCAAAATAAAATAAAATTTATTAATAATAATGGTGATATTATAGTGGATACATATATCAATCCACAGTTATTTTCAATAATACATTTTACATTTGAGTAACCTAATTGATTTGTTTCATCTCTCAAGGCTAATTTATCAAAAGAAGAGTCACATTTAAAATATTTTCCTAAAAAAGAGTATCTAAAAATGAAATTATACCAAATAATAAAGTTTATAAACCATTAAATCATGAATATATTTATAGTAAATAGATACCTAAAAAATAATTTCAAAATAAATATGTAGCTAAGAAGACTAGTGTTACAAGTGTGGTATTCAAAGAGGAAACTATACATTATATTTACTTCCATAGACGTTGATTTTTATCCATCACATTGATGAAAACCAATTCAATAATTTAATCATTTATAATTATTTTTAAATTAATATATGTAACATTACATGTCTCACATCTCTTAGATATGAAATTGAACACATGAATAATACTACTTCATCTAAAGTATGCATTGGAACTATTGATTTTCTCATAGTTCTACTATCAAGTCATGTTTTATTTGTTAGGATAAATTAAAACCCAGATATATCTCCAAATCCCATAAAATATAAAGTATGAAATGAATTAATCAAACATTCAAAAAATAAACATAAATATGCACATAACAGGAGATGGCAGTTTTAACGTGGTTCACCCAAGATGGGCTACATCCACTTAACGTGTCCAGTATATTATTTCTAGAAATACAAGGGAGAAACAAAATCCTATAAAAAAAACCATGTTACACTTCTCTACCTTTTTTTCCTGCTCTCTATGTACAATATTTCATTATTATTCCACACTAATACATCTCAGCCATATATCAATACATTTTAGGGTAAAAACAACTGAACATAACCTCTACCATCAGATATGGAAACCTTTGATTAATGACCTATATTGAATACAAAATTACAATTTAATAGGGTAATTTTAATTTAAAAAATCTCCTCCCCCTTGCAACCCCCTGTGCCATCAGGGATTCAAAGAATGGGATCCAAACCTGTTTAAAATAACATCAAAATTTTAACCTTTGATCTTGGAAGACAATTAGGATCCACACCTAAAATTGTTATATTTCACATTATACTTAATTTATCTTCATATAATGTTTTAATTTTAGGATCTTTGATAATTTTAATAGCTCAAACACTTCATAAAAATAATGATTATATTACATTTGAGGCTCAAGTAAGACTATAACTATTTAAATCACTGAAACATATTTAAAATCAAAAAATAAAGTTGAAATTATTTCTCCAACTATTAATCAATCAATGATATCTAATTCTCTAATGGTCATAACTAAGGTACATGATACTGATATAGAAAATGATTGGAATGACATGCCCAAATTACAAGATGACAATGGAAACATACTTGATGATTATATGTATGGTGTATGAACTACATGGGATCATCCCATTAATGTGATAATTGATTATCTCAAATATAAAAGCATTAATATATATATATATATATATATATATATATATATATATATATATATATACATACACACACAAAGACTCATGTATGACATGTATGACTATTTAAAAAAAAATATTTATAAATTATCACATACATGGTAAAATATCTATCTAGTTTATATATGCACATGTTTTACATTAAACATGAGTGTGATGTAGACATACAAGTTTTATATGACATGGACATACAAATTTAGGTCATTCCTAAAAGCAAAGGTTAACTACCTACATTAAGGGCATGCTTACACTATTGTGATCTTGGTATATTTTCACATGTTGCATATTTATATGACCATTCTATTCATCATATTGAGCTATTTTACACTAACTACGTGTGCCTTGCTCTTATTCATACTACTTATAGTAAAATATTCTATGTATACTATATTTCCATATATGTGATGATGGCATACAGTGATTGAGTTTAAAATACTTGTTTATTTTATGCATAACTATTTTTTTTTCATGTTACATGGGGTGATTATTGATTTTTAATTACATTTTGTGACTCTTTATCTATTTGACACCTAATATGCATGATATTGGGTTTTCATTATGTGACTCATTTTGTGTTTGAATATTTATTTATGACTATGTGTGACATCAAGTGTCATTAATGTGACTCATTTTATGTTCAACTCTTTTTTTGTGTGACTCTTACTTTGCATTACATTATGTGTTCATTATGTGTCACCTTTTGTGTTTGACTCTTTTCTCTAAGTGAATCATACTCTATTTTACATTATGTTATCATGCATGTTCTTATGATTATTTTCGTGTGTCACGGCCATGACCTTGTGTGTGAATCTATGTGTTATGTGTGGATAAATATATGATTTTATTCTCAACTTGTTATTCTATAATTCATATCACACATTCTCATACTTTTTTGATATTACATAAAACTTATCATGCATATTCTATGAATTTATTTGTCAAGGTTTCTATGATTGTTATTTACTACTTGACTCATTGGTATATATACTCTACATGACACTTTTATGTGTTAGTATACATATGTTTCACATATGTTAAAATGATATAATATTATTATAGTAACCTAATATAATAATATTAGCACATGTGTTACATGCTTGCATATTTTTATATATAGCACAATGCATACACAACTTTTTTTTAAGATAACTAATTTGAAGATAATATTACTCACCTCAAAATGGTGGCATACACAATGGTCTTATCTCAGAGACTAAGTCCTTCACATATAAAAATCATATTTTGGACACAACTTACTTCAAATGGGTACAATTTTTACATAGAATATTAAATATTTGACATAAAATAAGTGCATATGTATGCAATATATCAGACATTATACATTATTATGAGTGTCAATCCATAAATTCTATGATATTATTACACACATTACATGACTTTATATATAGTTTATCATATTAGGGGAATATGTAGGGTATATGTGAGACATATTACAAGATAATTTACATATATTTACTCATGTTCGATCATAAATAATATAATTTTTGACTAAATAGTATCAAACATATCTATCATAAACATAATTCACATCAAAGATAGAGACAATACATATGTTTAGGTACAATAATACCTATTTATTATATACCTTACAATAAGGTACAAACAAAAAAAATAAAGCCTGTCACTTTATCTTTTCCATCTAATTTTTGAAAGTGATGGGATCCTTAATTTTATAAGGCTTGAAATCACTCATAAATTAAAATGGTTGTATAAATTTTTGTGGTTACATAAAGTCCATTTTGGCGTGCAACTTGGACTTTAGTGCAAGTTGCATTTCTAAATAGCATTATTTTATAAATCATAATATAATAAATCATGTGTTAAGTGAATAATAACTAATTAATATTAACCTGTAATTATAAATGTACATCAATAATTAAACTCATTTGTTGTTTATGATTTAAAAATTACTTAGATACTCAAGATTTACTCAGGTTTATTAGAAGCTATTTTGGGTCCCACATTCATAAAATATTAATAGTGTGGTTGAGATTTTATGTTATTCAAATTCTAAGAACTTCTCCATATCAAATTAGGGTTGGGGTATATTAAGATCAAACCATCATTTTAACACTAGCATCCCCATGTGGCATAATTACCCCATTCTCCACTAACTCTAGATGGTATCTTAGTTTACATACCTACAAAGGTATTCATTCCTTGATTTTTCAATTTAAAATATGTTTAATTATTACTTAATATTTTATATCGTAATTATATGTTAATTTATACATGTTTCATTATAGGTTATATATGGAGTAATCTCACCACTAAGCATGTACTTAAATACATCCATCATAGGTACACTCAAGTACCAAATCTCTAGCTCTATCCTCTTACTCTAACACTACAAGTTACTAAAATAAAATGAGAGGAAATTTAAACACATAAGTTTGGTATTAAACACCTAACAATTTCATTTTTAACCAAGCCTTAGTATACATGACTTATACATATACAACTAACTCTTGCTCACATTCTCTCTCTTATCCATTCACTTACTTATGGGTTTAATTTTCCTTATTTTTTTAATTCACACATAATATTTCCTTAATCTCTAACAATTTTATCATCTTAATATGTTTTATCAAATTTTGGAAAAACTAAAAATATATAGATTACCCTAAGTGACATACTATTGGTCAAAATCAAGAATTATAATAATGAAATTATCAAACATTCAGTAAATTAAAACTTGTTAAATATGGAAACTTACTAAGCAAGAAAAGTGCAATAAAAAATAAATACTTAGCTAGAAGATAATGTTGTGGGAGGAATCAAAAGATAAAATTGGTAGGGTGGCTAAGTCTGGTGACTATGAAATTAGATCTATATCTAAAATGAGCCCTAGAAATTAGTACCCTAAGTTGGATAGGAGAGGGGGTACACATGTCCTCTATGAGGATAGTCTTATCTAATTGATAGTGGAGATTTGGGATTTTTAGGTTCCATTCACCTTCATCTATATGTTATGTGTTTTCATGCATGACCTTATGATTAACTGTGAAGACCACTATATGGTTGTATTTCCTTAAAAATCTTGGATTCTTAATATGTTAGGACAAATTCAAGATTAATGGGAGAAAAAGGGGCTAGTGTTTGAAGTTTTTAATGACCTCAACACCCCATGTGATGAGAATTTCCCACATACCAATACCTTGAATAGGGATCAAACATCATGTAGATCCCCCATGCTAAAGTGGTATGTGAATAACTAGTACAAAGTGTTATATGTTTATGTAATACTTATGTGATTAAGTTCCCTAACTATGACTTATGACCTTGGAAATGTATTCAAACTCTAAATATTGGATACTATGGTTGTATGTAATCATAATTGGGATAAATGGGGAATTTACTCTTAATGTTCATTAAGAATTTTGGTGATTTTTAGTGTGAAAGTCTCTTGTGTGAAATATAGTTTGAAATGTGTTTATATAGTCATATATTTGAAATTGCCTTAAATGGGGATTATTAGGAACATTATCCAACCTTTTCATAACTTTGAATTTTAAAAATCAGTCATTATTTTATGGGAGGATAAGAGAGGGGGATTGGACAATGGAGTGGGGTGCTCCTATCCAATACAGTGTTGTTATCCAATGGGGATAAATAATGGAATTAAGAGTCTAGAATGGATTGAATCATGGTTAAGGCTAATATAATTATGGGTAAGTGTATTCTAGAGTCATTAATTATCTTATAAGAGTGAGGCCTTCATGTGAAAGATGGTTGAAAGTGATCAAAAGGGCCCTAGGATAGATACAAAGCTAAATGTGTCAAGAAGTGTTCACAAGTGCATTGTTTTACATTAAATTTTAATTTATGTGTTTAAATTTATCCCTACCTTTATTATATTAATGCAAAAAAATAAAATTACTAGAGTAACAGTAAAAATGTGTACCTGAACTTACTTGTGAATTATAGTCATGAATGTAGACAACAACATTGAATTGTGTTCCTCATAAACCCACAATGAAACATATTTAATACTAGTTTTTACTTAAGATGAATATAAAAAAGTAAAATACAAGAAAAATATATAATGAAAAGAAGTGAATACACCCGATTGGGTACATGAACTATTTTGTTTCATTCATGAAATATTGGTGATTATAGAGGGTAGGACCCTTGGATATTTCATTTGTATTGAATAGCTTGGATTAGATTATGCATGCCCCAATCCTCATAAATAGGTGAGTGTGATTAAAAACTCAATGTATATTTGACTTCATCATCAAATACCCATTGTAGTGAATTAATTTAGAATCCTTATATGAATCCAAATAAATTGTTCTAGTGTAAATACTAATGCAAATAGTGAACCAACCACTATAGATGGAATAAGGTTCAGTTATGGTGCAAAACTGATATGAAGCTGGTGTAAAAATTGATTATAATTTGGGTCTAGTGCATATCATGTATAATGACATTTATTTTTCACTCCATCTTTGAAACTAGTGTAAAAACTAAATACTGAGGAATCCATATGCTACACACATGCCCCTAATCTAATATCTGATGTATCTAGATTAATAAATTGAGTAATAATAACTATGATTTTGATTAAACTTATGTGCTAACTTAGAATAACATTCCATGCATGATGCCCAAAAATTAATAAAATTTGATACAAAACTAAGTAATTCTATAAAATAAGATTATAAAACTACTACATACTATCCTAGGTAAACTGAGATTTAGATAAATTCTAGAAATGTTTATTTTTAAGGCATTTAGACAATAGTGGTGAGAACGGAATGAAAATAGTTCTCTCTTTTCCAATAGGGTTTTCCTATCCAAAATAACTTTTTATGCACTTTATGAGATTGAAATTATGTTAATTGTGTAATAACTACCAAATTAAGTCTGTAGGTTGGGAGGTCTAGTCTCTAAAACAAACCTCTATGAGTGCCCCCTTTTTCGAGGTGAGTTGTTAATCCCACATAATAACTTAACTCAAAATAAAAATTTATGTGGTAGATAAAGATGTAAATCTAAGTCATAGTGATAACATGGATAATCATGGCATCATCATATAGATATATTGAGCATAATAATAAATTAATATATATGTAAGATCAAACATCATAACAAGAGTGTCTAGATAGATGTTAGGATTTAGGTAGGTAGATAAGTGATAAAACTAAGTGTGTAACATTGAATAGAAATAATTAGGAAGGAATTCATGATATCCATTATGAAAATGGAATGGTTGGGTGGATGCATGATGTCCATCATGACATAAAATATAAACAAATAATCAAGCAAGGTGTCATGGTCATGGTGCAAATAATCAAAGAGTACATGTAAAACACACAAATCATGAATTAAAAATCCAAGGGGACACATACAAGGGACACATATAAATTTCACTAAATTAAACAAAATCACACATAAATACATGTTAAAATTTCCTTACACACATAGAAGTAAGCAATGAATAATTAGAGCCACATATAATGACATGTTCGAAATGTTTGTATGAATATATAATATACACACAAAGACATATTCAAATGTCCTCACACTCATATAAATAGAGAATAAAGTATGAAATTCACATGGAAAATACATATTCAAATGTTTTGAATGGAAAAGAGAGAGTGCATACAAGCCACAAAATTAAGAAAGCAACATGAAAAGTAAACATGATAATATGTGATTGATCAACAAGAACTAAGTTGTAACATGAGTAGATTTAGTAATTAATATAACCAATAGTATATCAATATTTTAGTGAGTGAAAAATATGTAAAGATGTAATGTTATGTAAATAATTGAGTTGTGACTAGTATAAATTATCCAAATAAGGATAAAACTTGTGTATAATATTCCCCAATTTATCTAGCTAATGAATGTACATGTTTTACAAATATTGTGTGGTCTTAAACTTAATAATGAAAATTTAAGTTCACTAGGACAATAATGGGGTGAAGGACACTATAGAAATATGCTCATGTCTAATAGGAAACTCTTATCCAATTATAAGTGTTTAATGTTTAATAGTCATATTACCTACAAATGAGTTTGTAAATGGTGTTTTGTGTAATTTACAATCACTCATGTGCATTGGTGAAGCATATATGATATAAAACTAGCTAAAATAAGTATCTAATAACTATGTAAAAATAAACTAATATATGACAAAGTACATATAATCATGTATAGGCCTTGATTTTGGTATTTTATACAACATATTACTATTTTTTATTTTTGCATATATATGTAAATAATATGTACAAAGTGAAAGAGAGATACTAACTAATGAGTCTTTCAAGGGGCTCACAATCAATAGGCCATGTGTATAGAAGAGTTGTAAGCTTTTTCAAAGGGAAAATTCTATAATTTTATGATTTAATTGAACCAAATTTTGAATCTAATTATTGATTTACTTTAAATAATGATTACCACTATTACACTTGTTATCTATACTTTCTTGAGATGTAGTGATTAATATGTTGTGCCTCTTTTTATCTAATGATGCTATATTTAACAAAAGTGTTATTCTAAGATACCTTTGATGAAGTTTCCTCATACTATTATATTGACCTTTTTTATTTCTTTCAATATGTAATATTCTTTGCCTTTATTGTTATGCCATTACTTGTACATGTGTGTTTACTAGATAAATATAGTATTTTTGTTTGTTGCTCTTACATTAAATAAACTTTATCTTATCTTGAAACTATGATAGTTGTGATTTCATGTTCAAATGTAATGTGGTTAGCATATTTACCCATTTGTATCATCCATGATCTTCTTAATTTAACATTATATTAGGAAAAACAAGAACATACATAAAATAACACTAAACATATTTTTGGTCTAACTGTAGAAGGTATTGAATGGATCCAATAAATGATTTAGATAAAGTACTACTATTTGAATGTTACTTATCATATCCAATAAATTTTAAGATTTTTATGATATAAACATTCATTTCAATAATGTTATTGATCACAACATTTGTGAATTACTTGCCATCTATGAGGTGATTAAGAACCAAATACTTTAGGAATGATGAACTCTCTTTAGATGACTCCTTGGAAACCACACTTGTAACATTGTTTTTTTAGGAATTTCTTGCTTTGGAAACTCCTATTTTAGAAACCTTTTTTTTTTTAATTTATTTTTTCTCTATCTTCACTTTGATTTTCAACTTATATTATAGTAACTTCACTTTTTCTTGTTATAACATGTGATTTTAAAATTATTCCATTTGTAATTTATATTTTGAATCTTGTAAATTTTTTACTCTTTCTTGTTCTAACATAGCTTGTTAGATATTTTATTGTTACAATTGTTCCTTTTGAACATTATATTGATCTAATTTTTTTCTTTGGTAACTATATTTGTACTAGTTATGATTTTGTCACTTTTACTACTTACTCATGTTCCACTATGGGTTTATTAATCGATATGTCAATGATAGGATCCCCACTATCAATTATATTTTTTATTTTATTCTTCAAATTTAACCAATGATTTGTATGATTCCCAAGCATTTTATGATATCCAAAATAATATTTGGATATCCTTAGAGGATGTAGAGGAGGTAAATTGATCAACTTATTTTAAATCATTTCCCTTAGGATCTCACTTGTACTCTTATTATCCTTTTGCATATTTTTTTAATCATTTATTGTATATTTATTTTGTCATAATTTCCATCTTTGATATGAAGCCTTATTAGTCATAACATTACTAGATGAAAATGAAAAAACATGATTAACACTAACATGTTTTGGATTATTTGCATGTGTCATCTAATTTTCCAATAATGTGATATTTACATTGAAAAAATGATTTTTCTTTTATAACTCTTATATTAACTTCCCATAATGATTATTTTATTCTTGAGAGCTTCAAAATCACAAAAACTAGGTAATTTATATTTAACATGCATCCATACACCATCTAAAGTAGATTTGGGTGGTAGAGGGTTTGAGGAGGGATAGGGTGATTACTTTATTTTGGTACTATAGGATGTTATACCTTGCCTCTTGGGATAGTGATAACATGGTCCTAGTTATAAGGAAATTAATCATCACAACATTGAGGGTTATGATGAAGAAAATACTCTTTTTATCTATTTTAAATTTTCCAAATATTAAAAAGAGAACAAAAGAGAAGAAAAATACTAATTATATCACACACTCCATCATGATTATGAAATCAACATTGAACTTGAAACCATATGAGGATAATAATTTAGAAGGAAAAACTGATGGAAAGCTAGGGTTTATAAACTAAAGAATGACTAGTTTAAAAATTATCCAAAATAAGATATATAAACCTAATGGAAGGTAAAAATACAAGGAAACTATAAGATAGGGTTTTAAAGCAATGTTGAACAAGACACACATTCACCAATATGTTTTATCAAATTTATAAAACCTAATAATATAAAGATTACCCTAAGTGAAAACTACATAAAATTATGAGTAATAATATTAAAAATATCAAAGATTCACAAATTCAAAACTTTTTAAATCTGGAAACTTACTAAATAAGGAAAGTATAATATAAAACAAATACTTATTTAGAAGACAGTGTTATGATAGATCTCATAATTTAAAAATATTGTAGCATAGAATTATGAAGGGGATTTTTAGTCTTATATTATTATTGTAATTATAAACCCCAAATCAAACAACTCAATGAAAAAAAAAACTACTTTCCTAATTCCTTGGGTGAGCAATAATGTAACTAAGATCAAAGACAACTAGAAAATGAAGAAAATAACTACCTTTACCTTCCTTTTCAAATGGACCTTGTTAGTTCATATATAAGAGAGTTCATGCTAAATTTTTGGGTCCAATTTAGTCCTTTATCAATGTGTTTTCCTTGTGGGAAACACTTCTCTTTTTCCACTTTTGGTTTGGATTTGCTTGGTTTGGCATGTGATAACAAAATGAAGATTTCTAGAGACAATTTGGCATTACATTTTTTCACAAAAAAATTCTAAATAATGGCCTTGGAACTTGTATTTATAGGCTCTTGATCTATCCCTGACTCAAGAGTAGTTATGTTAGATTTAACCATGGATAGGTTAAGGATGGTACAAGAAATTAATATTTGGGATAGAGATCCCATTTATTAAGCATGGTTCTCCATTTTTGAATTTAAGGATTTTACGAAGTTATTTCCAATTCCTTAACTTTGAGGATGATGACATCATCATGACCTCATTTTTATTGAAATTTCCTTTTTATAAAATAGATATTCACTAATTGAACAAGGAATTTTCACTTAAGAAGCTAATTGGATTCACTTAATTAATTCTTCTTAGGGTTTTAGCATTTTAAGAATTGGTTGAGTGCCCTACGTATTGTGTCAAAAGGCCAATTTGTCAATTTTCTAGGTTATAATTTGACTGGAGATGAATATTTTGGAAGTTACTATTTTATATAGGATAATACCCCAAATAGGGATGCCTAAAGATGATTCTAGGTAGTAATGTCTGATGTGTAGACAAAATTGGGACATCAAATGTCTTATAAGATTAATTTACATCATTTGGTAAAAATCAATGTGATATCTAGTTGGAACACAATAGTGGATGAAATAGGGTGTCTTTTCCCCTATTTAAGAAGGTGTTGTAAGACACAAGCACAGTACCATATTTTTAAAAAATGAAAAAGATGTTAATGCCTTGGCTAATGCCTTATAAGGTGATGTATGAGCCTTAGATGCCCCCTTAGGGGATTGAGTAGCAAATAGTGTCATCAAATAGACCCTCAAAAATAATAAAAATAACTTGACCTAGTGGTAAAAGGGGTGGAAATGTTGATTTACCCAAAGGTGGTTATAATCAATTGCATAATGGTTCACCCTTGTAGGTCAAAATATTGATTTTCCCAAAGGTGGTTATAAACATTAGTGCAATTTAAATGCCCTAGTAGGTTGAACATGTCAAAAATTAATGATTTTCCCAAAGGTGGTAATAATAATTGGTATAATTAATCTTACCTAGCATGTCATATTTGCTAAGATAAAATCAATTTTCCCCAATAAGTTAGGATACAATGGTAATTAGTTGAAAATAATTTATCACATTCAGGTAAATTAGCAAATGGAGCTTATGTAATAAATCTATAAATGGATTGATGATGAGCTAATAGAGAACAAAAACATGAATATAGAAAAAGTGAATAGCATGAAGATTCACATTTAAATTAACATGGGATAGGTCTAGAAAATAACGTCATTTAATAGGTCTCTAAAAGGACCAATAACATAGTTTGGTAAAAAAATAGTGAATGTAGAATTTTATGGCATGAAAAATGGGCCACAATGTCAAAAATAAGAGCTCTTGGAATGAATGAAAAGAAACATTAGGCCATAAGAGGGTGAAAATTTAATTTTCTAAACTATATATTTACCCCATGGGGTGAAAAAATTTCATTTTCACACAAACCATTTAAAAATTTGGAGCTCTAACCTTGTGATAAGAAGTGACAATAAATGACACATGGATAAGGATAGAGGCACATGAATGATTGAGTGAGGGAACATAGGTGATCACCATATGATATAACTCTAGTAAGTGATCTCAATTTAGACTTTGAGTGTATTTATGATGTATTTAATGTTATTTTTAGGGCTCAAACTTGTAAAATAACCATTTTTATGGAAGGGAAAATGATGATTTTATATAAAAAATTGGTGACTTTGTATGAATTCATCATTTATGAAAACATTGAGATTGCCAAAAACATTAGAAAATTCCAAAAAGGTGATTTCACCCATTTTTATGCAAAGTCATTATTTTCATAAAAAATGAAAATGATGATTTCACCCAAAAATGGTAGAAATTTCTAAAATAGTGACTTCATCATTTAGAAAAATAGTGAATTTGTTTTAAAATCCATAATAGCTAACTTAACGGATCCAAAAGGGGTACAACCTCTATGAGAGAGGGGAAAATAGGTTTGGTAGGGTAGGTATAGGCTAGGTAGTAGTATAGATATAGCCTAATGTTATTCTATCTCTGATTACAAGATCATATCATGGTATTGATGTCATAGAAGTGGCATTCACATTCTTTTTGAATACCATAAATATGGATAGTGGATATGGTTACATTATTAGATGCCCTAGATTTATATTATGTTCCATGAATTCCTATGATCTATGTAGATCAAAATTACCTAGGTACATTGGTAGAGTGATGACACTCTAAGACTTATTCATTTCACCTATATACTGGGAAGGCTATGGTTACGCTAGAGGATACTTGGTGTATATTAAATCTACTCATGAGAGGCCACATATTTTTATTGATAGATCTAGTGTGATAGAAGGTAGTGTTAGATGACTTGATATGATTCTTAGATATTCACATGATAACAAGAAGGTTTACATTGATTTATTAGAGACATAAATGGTCTTACAACTGGATGATTTATCCCTAAAGGACCCTTCACCACCATTTTTGATCAATAAGGATGTTATTATACTGGAAACCATTGTCAATGACATATTACTACCTAAAAGGAGTGAATATTCATTTCACATGGTCTGAGGTGGAGTGATTACATCTATGATGGATGATGTAACTAGGTTTTATTGGGGGTTAGTAGTATTGGCCTAATTGTACAAATATTTACACATGGTGGCCTCCTAAGGAGGATAGAGTATTAGAGCTTCTACACTACTAAAGATTTAGGGATATGAACATATAGCCATAGAATGCCTAGTTAGTCAAAAATTGGTTAGAGACCCTTATGATCCATTAGTTTATGGCTGGGCTCATATAAGTGTAGGCCACAAAGGACATCACAGTGAGATATACCACTATTGATGGATGTTTGATGAGTTGATGACCGATTTATTCATTTGGTAGCCTTATCTTCCATACCAAATTTACTAGTTATGGGATAGCTAGTACACTAGATTTATGATGACCAATGCTTCTTTATAAGTAGATAGAATCATATTATTGAGGAGTACTAGACAAATCAAGGGCTATGATAGTTTAACATGTTACAAGATATTCTAGTAGAGTTAAGGTGGTTTTTACATACCACCTAAGATATTAATTACACTACCTCAATGATTCTAAAGATTACAATGGTGAGAAGTTATGGGATAGTGTCATGGGTTCTATGGTCCTACATAAGAGTCTCAATAGATACAAGTGTGACACTAGAGTATGTGCATTGGTGGGTGCATGTTTTTCCATTGATACTGATAACCCATAGATAGGTAGTTAGATAGGGTGAATACGTATAAGTTTAAGGGCTAATGCATGTGGATGAGGCTGAGGTTGAGACAAGTAGCAGGGATAGTGATAGTAGTATTATTAGGCATGGTAGTGGGGGTGAGGGTGATGATGGAAAGGATGATACCCAAGTCATGATGGTGGATCTAATTTCTATAGGTATTTAAGGTACATATATTATGATCTATTCTATGCATGGCCATTAGGCATAATTAGAGTAGTTAGGGATAATATCATTTTAGAGGAGGAGATTACAACTAGGGTAGGTGAGATCTAAGGACTAAAGAAGAGAGTTGGTGATTTATAAGTACTATTTGATATCAAGTATGAGGATATGACTTCCCTTCAGTCATAGATTACCAAACTAAATCCATAGGTGGTATGGATGGTATAGGTACAAACATACATATAGGTAGAGTAGATCAAGTTATACCAAATAGGGATTAGGCCCTAGTAGATGTATAGGGGATTTGAAATGAGTAAGATGAGGCTCATAGAGGTAGAAAATAGGTATGGTTATCATATTTGGTACTTTATATCCTTCATGCTAAGGATGAGTCTTCCCATTATTATAGAGTATATGATACCACAATCCCTAGAGATCAGTAGATTCTTAAATTTGATGTATGTAATGCTCAGAGGGTTGGAAATAGGTCATCTTAGACCTAAAATAAGACACATAATATAATAACCTTTGGTTATTTCATATATTATCCATGACCACCATCACGACCATGACCACCAGGACCACTAGGACCACTTCTTATAAGACCTATGGACTCACAGAGTCATAGTTGATTGTTAGAGCTCTTTGGCATTTTTTTTTGACACTATGATAAGTATATATTTGTGATATATATTAAATTTATTTTGAAGATACATTTACATTCATATCTAGTCCTTAGAGGCCTTTTTACATGTACTTTTATTCTTTTGATGAGTCAATAGGTATTCTCTTTCATTTACTATATTTCTACATATATGATATGTTGCACTATTTTTATCTACTTATGTTACATGACCTATATATATGCTCATTCAAAGATGCACATTTGTATTAGAACATAATATAATCATCATGATATGGTTACTTGTGGGTTTCAGATTTGTTTGGGATATACTTGTTGTGAATAGGGAGAAGTACTACCACTACATTATTTGATAGATTCATTTACCTATTTTTTTGTTATGGATTATGATATAAGGAATCATACTTATATAAAATTATAATAAAAATATGTTTCCTAATGATATAAAAATTTAATTTAAATGCAAATATAAACACCTTATAAGTATGATATGAACAATCAATTTACAATTGTAAATATAACACAAATAGACTAAGTGTATGAATAAATACAAACATTCACAACTTAAGTACAAGATATAAAAAATCAAGACCTAAGTGCAATCATAATGTAATAAACCTATGGTAACCAAAACAAGGAATCCACAAGAAAATAAGTTATTCAAAAACTAATTAAATTAAACAAATCAAACTAATGAAGAAATAATAAATAACCTAAGAAAAAGAATGCAAATACCAATGAAAGAAACAATGTTAGTTATTAACCAATTAAGATTAAAAAACTAAAAGACAAATGCAAAAAACTAAGCCAAGATAAAAATTTAGTCATGAACCAATTAAAAGAAAAAAATTAAATTAAATTAAATAAATAACTAAACTAAGGAAAAGAAAAAAAACAAGCAAGTTAAATCAATACAATAAAAAATTAAGTTCAATCAAGAGTAATAGACAACCTACACTAAGGCACAAACAAATAATATAAAGCAATGCAAAACAAACAACTAATCTAATTATTTGTGCATTTGTAATAGAATTGTTATTATTGGCACAAAGGGTTACCTCTATCTTATAGGTAAATAATGAAAAGGTAGGATAATAGAGGTTACCCCTAGGCTATAGTGAATAATTCCATGATAATGGTTAGGGGGAATTGAAGAAATAGGAAAGGGTGGTTGAGTTGACTCTAAATGTACTAGGAAATTAGATTTTGCATACATAATCCCATGGATATGGGATCTAATGTGAACTTCAGGCCAAATATAGTTCTCCCAAGATTTGGGATAGAATAAAATTGATAATAATCAAAATAAATTTCTCATAGTTGGGAATGGGCTCATAAAATGATAAATATATAGAGTAAATATAAGGTGGTACTCATAATCATGAAAGTGTCAAAAACAAAAAAATTATGAAACCATGAGAGCATGGTTTAGGCTAAAACCTAACTAAAAGAAAAAATATGAATGCTCACAAATGAACTTGGTACATAAGGTTTACTATATATATAGATGAGAACAATAATAAACTCATAAAATGGTGAGAATGTATATAACTTTAAAAATGGTGAGAGTGTGAAAGGTATATAACTCAAAAAATGGTGAGAGTGTTTGGAGACAAACCTAAGGGAAGGAATGATACAAGAGAATAGTGAATGAAATCAATCACTGAAACTGGCCAAACCAACTCCAAATGCACTAGATGATTAGACATCACCTATATAGTCCCATGAATATGAGGTTCAACTTGAACTTTAGGTTTAATGTAATTCTCCCATAAATGGGATGAAATACCATCAAAAAATGAAATAGGTAAATGAAAATGGTCATGATGAAACCCATGATAACACTTTAGTTATACATACCAACTAGGAGATGCATGCCCTGAGTGGCCTAGATATAATATAAATCAACTAATTTGAAGGCTTGTTTATGAGTTTACTAGCATATATGAATATTTTTGGGCTTTTCTAGGAATCTCAACTCAATGGATAATTACAAGACACAAAATGGGCTAACATGAAAAATCATGATATCATGGCTTAGGTTACTCATAAAATGGTGAGAGCACTACTTAAATTAATCATAAAATGGTGAGAGTATTTAATTAAATTACTCACAAAATGGAAAGATCATGGAAAAAGGGGTGACAAAGCTTACCTCAATGTAAATTGATCACTAAATACATATTCTCGAAGGACCTCAAGTCAATTTAGTTCCGCCTTAAAATGGAGGATCTGACTAAGTAATAGAAAGTTTGAAAATAGGTAGATGGAAATGTATGGAATAGTGATGCAACAATGTGGGTAAAAATGGGTTGTTCCTAGGCTATAGGAAATAATAGAAAGGGTTCACGATAATAATTTTCCCAAAGTTAGAATTAGTAGCACAACCAATGAGATAGAACATGACAACAATGAAGGATGTAGTTACCAAACCATTATAATATTTCCCCAAATTATTATCATTATCAAAAAATGTGCTCAAAGGATCATGAGACTAAATAAACTACTAAAAATTCATCTAAATCCAATCACTTAAGGTGCCTGAAGTACCATGGATCAAAATCAAGGTCAAAAGGGTGATAGGGGTAAAAAAAATTAGATAATAGGAAGGGTATGGGATGAATAGTATATAATATAGTATAAGTAAGGTTATGTAATAATACAACTTAAATAATCCTTATATACAATACCTAATTTCACTCAAGTGAAATAATTCTTGAGATGTATTATGTTAATTGGTTCATGAAGTTCATCTCTTTTTGATGTAGCCAACCTATATGCTCCAAAGCCACAGTTAGAAATAATCACATATGGTCATATCCAATTAGGCTTGAACTTTCCCTTTTAATTTTTCTAAATAGTAGTGTTATTCAATTTTTATTTGAAGAGAAGATCACCAAGCTCAAACTCTCTATGATTCACATGCCTATTATACTAATGACGTAACTAGTTCTAGTATGCTTGAAGTCTATTCATAGTGGCCACATATTTTTAATCTAGTAGTTCCAGCTCTTGTAGATTAGCTACTATGTAATCCTCATCATTGAGGATATGTTTCAATGAAATGAACAAATAAGGCAACTCAACCTCAATGGGAATAATGACCTTAGTGCCATAAATAATGGAATATGGTGTAGCACCTATTGGAGTGTAAAATTTTGTATGGTAAGCCTAAAGTGCACAAATGATTTGAAAGTGCCAATCATGACTAACATCATTAGTGATCTTCTTAAGAATATTAATAATGGTATTTTTAGATGCCTTTCCTTATCCATTAACTTACTGGTAATATGTAGTGTAAAAATCTTGGGTAATGTTAAACTCAACACAAAGTGATTTGACATCTTATTTTTAAATGAACCACCATTATCAGATATAATGTTAGATGGGATACCATAATGGTAAATGAGATGGTTGAAGATGAATTTACAAATTTTCTTGATAGTTATGTAAGTGAGGGGATGGATTCAACAAACTTAGTGAAGTATTTAGTAGTAGTAAGGATATGTTTATGGCCATCTAAGGGGTAGGGTTAATCTTCCCTATGAGATCAAGTCCCCATTTTGGAAAATAGCCATGGTGTGGTCATATATTTGAGTGTTTTTGATAGAGCATGGATCAAATTTAATTTCTTATGACATTTTTTACACCTTTTAACATAATTAGTTGCATCTAATTCCATGGTCATCCAATAATAACGAGTACATTGGAGCTTTTTGGAAAGAATGTCCTTGTTGGTGTGGGCCCCAAAAATTCATTCGTGAACTTCCCTCAACATTAATATAAATTCTACCAAATTCAAAAAATGAAGTAGAGTTATATCAAATATTTTATAGTAAATTTTAGGTCCAATTAACATATAGTGATAGGATTAGAGTGTGAAGGCATTTTGTTTCTTATGGGAAAGGTCTAGTTGTAAGACTTGGTCATGGAGGTAATTATATAATTTAGAATGCTATATATTACTAGGACCAACAACATCATAGATCATTTCAATAGATGAGGGTTCATGATTAGGTGCTATAAGATGTTCAACAAGGAACTAATAGTATCTTGCCTTGTCTATGTTATAATTCAAATAAATAATTATAACCATGGCATTTATTATCCTATTATTGGCTTGAGTTATGTCTTCAAATTGAATGTGAGAAATATTCTACTTGAGATTCTCGACCATGGATATATAAGGTATCAACTTATCATTTTTGGTATAGAATTGGTCTATAACCTAATTAATGATAAGTTGTTAATTGTATAAACTAGTAGATGTCGAATGTTCCATTATACAACTAGATGAAGCCTTGTAATGAATGCATCATACTAAACCATGTTAATAGTAATGAGAAATTTGATATGGAATGACTTGTTAATGATATTAGCCCATGGTGTTATGAATAAGAACATCACTCCTTACTCATGTGACATGAAATAACCATTAGAAGAAAACTTCCATTAGTACTCTTCATGAGGTGTTTCTTCTATGGTCATGATAAAATCATCTGGGAATACAAAAGTAAGTTGTTGAGTATATGATATGGGAGCTTTGACAATATTATCTATAAGTAACTATCCCTTAATGGATTTTATGTTGAAATACTCAATCTCAAAATCACTCAAAATCATGATCCACTTAGCCATGCAACTTTGTAATACTATGTTTGATAGTAGATACTTGAGTAAATATACTTTGGAAATGACTATGGTCTTGTTGTTGAGCATGTAATGATGTAACATAGAGGCTATAAAGACCATAGCTCAACAAGAATTCTTGATCATCATATAATTATGTTCATACACTACCAGTGTATGACTTAGATAGTAAATTGCATGTTCTTTCCAATGATCATGTTGGGTCAAAAGTGCCCCTATGGAAATTTTAGTAGATGATAGATAAATTAATAATGGCCTTCTTAGTGTAGGTGGTAGTAGAATAGGTAGATTTGCCAAGTATTATTTTAGGTACTCAAAGGCCTTTTGTAAGTCTTTGTTCCATGAAAACATAGTTACTTTCTTTAATAAATGAGTAAATGGGTGACATTTATTATCTAAGTGTGAAATGAAGTGTCTAATAGATTTTAATTTTCCATAAAAACTATGGAGTTGCTTCAAAGTAGAAGGTGGTGGCATCTCAGTAATGGATTGTATATCTTAGGAGTCCAAAGAGAACACACATGTTAATGATTTACTTTTTAGTGAAGATAATAAAAATCCATTCATAAAAATACAATGAAACTAAACACTCCTATATAAAAAATATGGGAAGCATAACATAATGAACAAGATCATAAAATAGAGATAAAAACACATAATAATTTTACCTCCTTTTTCAAAATTGACGTCCACTTGTTGGCATAAGGATGTTCATGTTTGGTCAATGACATTAGAGACTCTTTTCAATGCTTATCTATGTTAGTATCAATTCTTTAATTATCACTTGTGGCTTTTATTTACTTTGGCTTGGCTTGGTGTGAAGCTAGATATAAAATGGGAATTATAACATTACTTTCAATGGCTTATTGAATGCATTCTTGTATAATAATCTTATAAACAAAATCTTTTTAGATAAAATGAGAGATTATTTATAGATATAAGAACTAACTATAACACTAGGGAGGTTAGGCTTAATTCTAACTTTAGTTGAATCTAAAATAACCTAGATTGAGTTAGGTTAACCTTGGGTTGAGTCAAAGCTCTCGTGATGTCTTGACACCTCATTTTTTAGATATTTATGAGCCATGACAATTCACTTTAGATATTTACGAGGTTTTGACTCACCTTTTTATAATATTTAGGATTTAATAAATCACTTTATTAGATATTTTGACCTTGACTTCATATTGGGATAAAAAATCATTTTTTGGTAAATGAAATTCACTAATTTAACTTGGAATTTTTACATAGGCAAGTTAATTAAGTTTTTTTATAATTAAATTTGCTTAGTGATTTTTGGATTTTGGAAATTTTTTTAATGTTTTGAATTAATATCCCAATAGGCCAAGAAGGTCAAATTACAAGGTCATAATTTGAGTAGGGTTTAACCAAATTAGGTTATTGGTGCATATAGGGTAATACTCCAAATAAACAAGTCTCACTACATTTCTAAGAAATTAAATCCCTTACATAGATGAATTTGGGCATTTAAGTGATTTTTAGACTTAAATTATGTCATTTACTAGAAATTGATCTAAATCCTATTTTAGGCATGAAAGTGGCCAAAACTAAATGTCTATAGTTTATGCCTATTTGAGAAGGCATTGTGAAACATAGGCATAGTAACATCTTTTAAAATAATGCAAAATTCATTAATATAAATGGTTCATGCCCTAAAGGGTGGTTAATAATCCCTTGATGCCCCCTCAAGGGAGAAAGTTTTTAAAAAGATTAATCAAATTTTCCCTTGAAATGATGAAAATGACATGATCTAAATAGTAACAGGGGTGGAACTATTGATTTTACCAAGGTAGTTATAGTTAGTAATGATGACAAAGTTATTGATTTTCCCAAAGAAATTTATAATTAATAATTAATGGTAGGACACTAATTTTCCCAAAGGTAGTTATAACTAGTAATAGAATGGACATTTTCCCTTGTAGGGTGGTGGGACTGACTCTAATTTACCCAAAGGTGGTTATAATCGGTAACAAAATGTGAAGACACTGATTTGCCCAAAGGTAGTTATAATTAGTGATACATGCATTTTACCCCGATAGAGAAGGTGGAGTGGGAAAATAATGATTTTCCCAAAGGTGGTTATAACCTTTATCATGGGATGCAAAAAAATAATGATTTTCCCACAAGTGATTATAATCATTAAATTGGTTGAAAAAGAATGATTTACCCAAAGGTGGTTATAATCATTCACACATTTAAATTTCATGATTTAAAATGAGTTTTCTCCAAAAAAGGAAAAATATACCATCGATCAATTTAAAAATAATTGCTTGCATATGGTCAAATTGGTAAAGGGATCTAATGTAAAAAATATGTAAAATGGATTTATGATGAGCTATCAAAGAATAAAAATATGTTTCTAACCTAAGTGTGAGTTCAAAGATTCACATTCAAATAAACACAAGGTATAGGTAGAAAAATAATGTTTTTAAATGGGTCTCAAAAGAGTCCTAAAAATGGTCTGGTTATAAAATGGCCTAAAAATAAGGCTCATAGCATCAAATGTTATGTAAAATAGACCACAGATGTGAAAAATACACTTCCTAAAATGTGTGGGATGAAATTTAGGCACTAGGGGTATCAATTCAAATTCTAGGCTATATATTCACCCATGGGGTGAAAAATAATTCATTCACCCTAGTTATTTGAATTTTTGAGCTCTATTTTCTACACTAGTGATCTAAGAAAAATGCCATGTAGAGGAGTTAGATGACACATTTCAGACCAAGTGATGGATCACATGTAACCACCCCATGATGAACCATCGATGAGTAGCTCCAATTTTTTCATTAATGATTTTTTTATTACATTTATTACTATGAATAGGTTAGAAAATGATGAAGTCATAGTTTGTGTTTAGGGGTAAATAGTGGCTTCACCAGGGAAAATAACAACTTCATATGAATTCACCTTTCTTAGAAATGGATGAATCACCAAAATGGTAATTTCACCTATTTTTAGGTGAATTCACCATTTTCATGAAAATGAAAATGAAAGTTTTGCCTCAAAAGGTGAAAAATATCCCAAATAATGACTTCACCCTTGAAGTCAAAAATAGGTGCTTTAGGGACCTGATATGGGTCTAAACTCTAGGAGAGAGACAAATAGACTTACTAGGCTAGGCATAGGATTAGGTAGAAGTATAGAGTTAGGCTAATGATAACTTATCTATGATTTGTAAGAATGACTAACTATTTTGTCTTGCCAAGATTGATGTTCCCATTACTTGTGTACCTCTCAAATCTAGATAGAAGGGATGGCCAGATTATTATAATCATTAGATCTACATGATGTGGCATGGATGCTAATTATTCAACCAAATAGGGCATATTCATGCATGTTGGTAAAGTGTTGACATAGTTAGACTTCCACTTTATATCTACTTATTGGAGAGGTGACATGACACTTAAAGATAATTGATGTATCTTCAAGTTACCAATGTGAGGATGGAGCCTCTTTTGGACACCTACATATAACATTAGGTTTTACTATATGATTTGTTCAACTACCAAGGCATCCCCATGGTTTATGTGAATGTATAAAAAAACTTGATTAAGACATACATAGATATTCAACTAGATGATCTACCCACTAGAGATCCTTCACCAACAACACTTATTAATAGGGAGGTCATGGTTATTGACAAGAGTAGCTGGTACTTTTACATGGGCCTTTGAGGAGTTGTACATAGTATGCTAAATAATTCAACACATTTACATGGGGGTCAACTATCCTAGCTCAAATTTATAAAGATCTCTAAATTATATCATATCACGGAAGATATAAAATTGGGACCTCCACTCTAATGATGATATAGGATTGGGATCACATTTCTATTGAGAAACTAATGAAGTACTAATAGGTACGAGACCTAGAGGGTCCATTAGCATATAATTAGGTATAGATTGGTGTAGGGTGATTAGGGCATAGGGAGGATACATATTTATATCACCAAATTTTTAAAGATCTCACCCCATAGTTATTCATATGTAGGACTTACCTCACTTACCAATTCTAGTGGTTTTGAGATGGATGGTACATGGCATACATGTCTACTAGGTGTTTTCTTATTGGAAAATAGTCTCACATTATCTAGGAGTACCACCTTGATTGGTTACTCTAATATTTTGGCTTCATTTAAGATGTGCTAGAGGGCCTAGATGGTTCACTCATGTCATAAGGGAGATTAGTCAGGAGACTCCTATCATTTAGAGGGTTATGGCCATTTCTATTTATCTCAATATTCTATGAGTTTCTTAGGCTTGTGTTAGAGGTGTAGTAGATGTAGGGCTTACTTTAACATATATTCATTAGTGGTTATAGGTGTGCCTATTAAGGGTTATATTTCCTATTCAGGAAGATGGAAAGAGGCTAATGAACATTGATGAAATGGAGGTTGAGACATCCAATGGTAACGAGATTATTTTTCATAGTAGTGGAGGTGAGGGTGATGATGATGATGATGATGATGATGATGATGATGATGGTTTCATTAATGGTGGGGATGGCAAGGGAGATGGTGGAAGAGATGGTGATGGGGATAATGGAGGTGAAAATGGTTTAGTTATGATGGTTATATACTCTATATTGACATGTGTTATACATATATAGGTTGATATAGGCTAGGTAGGGCTTTTTGGAATAGCTATGATAGGTAGGAATACAAGCATGTTGAAGGTAGAGAACAACACCAAGGTCGAGGAGATTATCAGCGTAGAGTGGTAGGTGTCTGATTTATAAAGTACCCTAGATATTCATAATGATGATATGACTTGTCTTTAGTTAGATATTACCTTGTTAAAGGCTAAGATTGACAATATGGTACAAATGTAAGCCTATACAACTATAAAGAGTGACCAGACCATTAATGATAGGGATTAGGAATTGGCTAATGTTTAATGACTTATGTGAAAGTGGGATGAGGTTAAGGTAGTAGAGAGGTCATATTTTATTATATGATTCTTGAGATATTTTAGGATTAGGATGAGTCCTCATATTATCATAGAGTCTATGAGACCATAATTCCCAAGGAATAGTAAATTGATTCATTTTATGTCTAGGATGCATGGAGATTAGTTAATAGATTTGATTGGTCTCAAAATATGACCCATGTTATAGGTTATTTAAAGTATTTAGTTCATCAATTGTGACCACCACCATTAGGACCACTAGGGTCACTAGAGCCACCTCTAGCCATAATTCTCATGGGCACATATAGCCAAAGTTGATCCCAAGCATCTTGGTATTTTGACATTTAATTATAGTTTTGGCATATGGAATTATACTTGTACTAGCATATTGATGTATTTTGAGACATCATTATGATATGTATATTTATTCAATGTATTATGAGATTTAAGATATATTTACATTCATTTTTGGGTCTTTCAAGGCTGATGTATATATATATATATATATATATATATATATATATATATATATATATATATATATATATATATATATATATAATTCCATGTGATCTTGATCATCCCATGTTTATCATTGATTAACATTATGTATGTTTAGCATTGTTGATGTTTATGCTCATGCATTCTCTTTTATATATTTCTTTTCCATGTTTAGAAGATGTTACTCTATTGTTATCAACTTATGTTTTATGAAGCATGTGTATGCATATTCAAAGATACACTCTATATAAACACATAATAAATCATTTTTAGTTGTTTATTACTCATTGGATTTAGGCATGTGTTTGGGTATTTGACTGGTTTTGATCTCAGATAATTATTGCCATTGCATTAATCTAATAGTCTTCATGTGCCTATTTTTTGTTGTAGCTTTTGATATTATTCATAATAGTTATAAATAAATATAATAATATTGTATACCCTAAGCATGGAAAACTTTATTTAAATGCAAATATAAAAAAGCTAGGAATAAGATATGAATAATCAAATCCCAACTGTAAATTAAAAAAAATAAACTAAGTGTAAGACTAAATATAAACATTCACAACCTAAGTACAAGATATGGATAATCAAAACTCAAGTGTAAATAAAATGTAATAGACCTAGGACAATCAAAGAATAAATAGGCAACAAACAAACAATCAAATAAAAGTAAACAATTAAAACCAACAAACAAATGACACAAACCAAAAACAAAATCACATTCAAACAAAACATAAACAAATAGACAAATAAACAAACACAAATAAATAGACAAACAAAACAACTAAATAAAAAAAACACATAGAATAGACAAATAAACAAATAAACACAAATAGAAAAATAAACTAAGCTAAACAAATGTCAATATACAAACAATGGTTAGTACCAATGTTAGTACAAGAAAAATATAAATTATTTGTGCATGTGTAATAGAGGTGTTACTCTTGGTGATAGGTGACCCCTAGGCTAGGTAGAAATGAAACAGATAAAACAACATAATAACAAATGGTACAAGGTTTCCTCCAGGCTATAGGTAACAACAAAAAAGGGTATGATGATAAATGGTTTCCCCTAGGCTATAGTGAGAAAGAACACAAACACGATGACAAACATTACCCCTAGGCTATAGGAGATAATGAAATAAAACAAAGGAAATGGGGGAATATAAGAAAAGGAAGGGGTAGTTGAGATGACTCCAGATGCACTAGGCAATTTGACATTACCTACATGGTCCCATGAATACTAGGTCCAATGTGAACTTTAGGCCAAATGTTTTTCTCTCAAGATATATGATAGAATAAAATTGATGATTTAGAAAACATGATTAACTTGTAGATAAAAATATGAATTGTCTCATAAAATGGTGTGTGCTTATAAAAATAGGGGGTGATGCTCATAGTCATGAAAACATCAACACAAATGAAGTTGCATAAGCATGAAAGCATGTTTTAGGCTAAAACCACACTAAAATTTAAGAGATGAGTATCCAATAATTAACTAAATAGTTAATTCATATGTATACTACATCTATGGCTTGAAATGAGAATGATATCATAAAATGGTGAGAGCATTGGCTAAGGTTTCTTTCAAATGGAAAGAGCATTCAAACAAAAATTTCTCACAAAATGGTGAGAGCTTAAGAGCAGAATAAGTATGGGGAAACTAAAGGAAAAGTAATTACTTTTGAAATAACTAGGAACCCTAGAATACTTAAGATAAATAAGTGATCATGAAGAAAATGGTCATGGCCAAGCTAACTTGATATACCCCATGCATCTAAGTGTTATCTACATAGTCCTTGTAGACCTCAGGATGATGTACTTCTCCCAAAAATGGGAAGAGAAAACCAACGTGATCTATAAATGAATATGGATAGGTAACAAATTCCATCTTGAAAATATTGATGGATTTATATTTCTCATGAAAATTCTAAGCCAAATTTCATGATTTTAGGATTTTTAGGATTTTCCTAGGTATTTTCAAATGTTTTTGGAATTTTCCAGGCATCTCAACTTGATTGAGAATCAAGATATACATAATGTTCCAACTTTAAAAACAACAAGAGAGTAACTTAAACATGCTCATAAAATGGAGAGAGTGTGGTAAAGGGGTGACTGAGCTAACCTCAATGTAAACTGAGTGCTACCTATGTAGTCCTACAAGACCTCAAGTCACTATAGTTTTTCCTACAAAAAAGGTGTTTGACTAAGTACTACCAAGTTTAGGTTAAGGAAAATGGAAAGGTAATGGAAATAGTGATGGTAAGAGGATGTGGCAATGCATGGATAAGAGGTTGTTCCTAATGTTCCCAAAGGTGGTTATAATTAGGAAATAATGGAAAAGGTCAATGGTACTAATTTGCCCATAGGTGGTTATAATTAATAGTATGAGCTAGAATAGAATGTAACAACAAATTAAGGATGCAATTGTTAAGATCATTGTCATATTGCTTTCATATACTACCATTCAAATGTTCAAATCTGAAACAACTACTATAACTAAATCTATCATCAACCATTGAACATGTCTAAAGTAAAAATGAATTAAAACTAAGACCAAACATGATAAGTAGGGGTTAGATAAAAATAATTGGGTAGAAAAAAGTCTAAGGTATGGTAGAATATTATAGGGTAATGGTACAAATAATGGGTATAATTTGTTATAATTTAAATGATCCTTATAGACAAAAATTCAATCCATTCAAGCCAAAAAACATTTGAGTTGCATTATGTTCATCAGTTCAACAAATTCATCTCTTTTTAGCATGGAGATAATGTATTCTCCAAAACCATAGCTAATAATAACTACATAAGTCCCTAACCAATTAGGTTAGAACTTTCCTTTCTACTTTGTCTTAGCATTGACATTATTCTAATTTTCTTTTAACACAAGGTCATTAGCTTGAATTCTTGATGCTTAACACACCTATTATATTAGCCAAATAATTTTTAATAATAATACTTAAGGTTATTAAAGGTAGACATGTACTTTCCATCAATCAGGTCTAGCTCTTACAAATGAGCTACTCTATAGTCCTCATCATCAATGATGTGTTGTATTGAAATTTAGAGAGAAGACAACTCAACCTCAATAGGAACACTAGACTCAGTGCCAAACAATTGAATAGGGGTAGATATTATTAAAGTATAGAATGTGTTACATTATGCCCATAGGGAATTAAATAGTTTCAAGTGCTAATTATGGCCAACATCATTGACAATCTTCTTCAGAATATTGACAATGATTTTATTAGAAGCCTCATCTTGGTCATTATCTTATGGGTAGTAGGTAGTAGAGAAACATTATATGATATAGTATTGGGTACAAAGTGATTTCACATATTTTTTTATATGATCCACCATTATTATATATAATGTCAGAAGGTATACCATAATGAAAAATGAGATGGTTGAATATGAATTAGGATATTTGCTTCCTAGTTATGTAAGTGAGGGGAATGGATTCCACCCACTTAGTGAAATATCCAATAGTAGTAAGGACATTTTTATGTCCATCTAAGGTTGTAGGATTAATCTTGCCTATGATGTTGATTCCCCATGTTGAGAATAATCATGGTTTTGTTAGTGGTTTGAGTGTCTTGGCTAGAGAATGAATCAAATTAGCATGCTTTTGACACTTTACACATCTCTTCACATATGTAGTTGCATCAGTTTCCATAATTGTTTAATAATAACCAATACACAATAATTTTTTGTCTAGGATTGCCCCACTAGTGTGGGATACACACATATTTCATGAACTTCCCTCAATGATAATCTATATTATTTTGAAGATAAGCAATGAAGTAGAATTCCATCATAGCTTCTATAATACATGGTTGGTCTAAGTAAAGTATAACGGGTGGTTTTATAAATGAAGGATTTTTTTTATTGCATGAAAGGTTAGGGGGAATAATTTAGTCTTAGAGATAGGCATAAATGTCATAATACTAGGGAGACATGGGAATAATAATATCACAACCCATCTTGACGGTTGATTTTTCATATGCCAATGTTAAGAGATGTTTAATAAGAAATTGATGATCACTGGCTCTATTTTTATCTAAATCATGGATCCAATGGTGGCCATGAAATTGGTTATTTTTTTATTGGCTCAAGGTATCCATTCAAACTAAATAATGGAATTTTTTTTCTTGAGAGTATTTACCATATCTTTATATAGTATCAATTTTTAATCCTTTATCTAGTATTAGTTTTTACCTAATTGATGATTAACTATGAATCAATATGCAAAAATAAATGTTTATTGTTTTACTATAGTACTTGGTGAAGCCCTAAAATGAGTTTTTTTATATTCAAACATGTTATTGGTAATAGGAAAACCAATGTTAAAGGACTTGGGAATAATATCCCCTTAATTCATAACAAACAATATTCTGACACCTAATCCATGATCTATGAATGAACTATCAAAGTATATTTTCCACTATTCTACCTCAAGAGGTGCTTCTAATTCTTATTCTATGATCATAATGGATTCATATGAAAATCCAAATATAAGGGGTTGAGTATCATGAAGAGGAATATTTTCAAGCTGGTTTGTGAGCACTTGCCCCTTTATGTCCTTTTGGTTAGCATATTCAATTTCAAACTCAATCAAAATCATGATCCCCTTAGCCATAAGACCTTATAAATTTGTTTAGAAAGTAGATACGTTAGTAGATATACTTTGGCAATGACAATAGTCTTGTTTTTCATCATGTAGTGATGCAACTTTTGGGTTGTGAAAACCTTTATTAACTCGGATTTTTTGATCAACATATAAGTGTGATCATAGGTAACCAATTTTTAGATAACATAATAAATAGCATGATATTTACCCTATTCATCATGTTGTGCCAAAATTACCTCCAATGCATTTTTTAATCATCGATAGGTAAAGTAACAATGCCTTTTTCATCATCAATTGTAATAAATTAGGTGGATTACCTAGATGTTTATTAAGATGTTCAATTTCTTTCTAGCACTCTTCATTCCATGAGAAATTAATACCCTTATTTAGTAAGTGTGTAAATGGATTGAATTTGTCATCCAATTATGATATGAAGTTTTGGATTGACTAGATATTACCTTATAAAGAGTAGAACAACTTCAAGGTAAATGACAGTGGCATTTTGATAATAACTAAAACTTTGGCTGAATCAACTTAAATGACCTTATGAGAGATAATGAAACCTAAATTTTTTATATAAGTGACTCTAAATACCCACTTTTTTGGATTAAGCCTGACATTGTACTCATGAATTATCTCAAATATTATTCTTAATATGGTTGGATGGTCAACATGGGTCTTTAATTTACTCAAGATGTCATCAACATAGTCCTTAACGATATCATGCATCATATCATGTAAAATAACTAACATGGCTTATTGTTAATTGGATTTTACATTCTTAAGTCCAAATATCATCACCTAATAAAAAATGTTCCCCACAAAGTGGTGAATGATGTGTTGTGTCAGTCTTGTAGTGTTATTCTTATTTTTTTATATCTTGAAAAACCATCCATAAGTGAAAGCATCTCATATTCAGCCATTGACTCAAAAATCATGTCAATTTTGGGTAGAATAAAGACATATTTCAAGTAGGTTTTGTTTATATCCTATAAATCAATTCATATTCTTATACCTTCTAGTTTCTTTTTCACTAGCATAATGATATAAATCTACTCTAAATAGTCAATTAACTGAATGCATCTGACATCTGAGTTTATCCAACTCTTTCTTAACTAGAAAAATAATATGAGGATGCATATTTAACAACTTATATTTAATTAATTTGGCATCAAGATGTATAATAAGATGGTTTATAACTAAGGTAGGGTTCAAACCTAACAAGTCTAAATAATCCCATGCAAATATGTTAACAAACTCCATTAAAAGGGTTTTAAATACTTCATATTCCTCCAAAATGATGGATGCACCTAATATTATCCATTTGGGGTCCTATGGAGTCCCAATATTAACCTATGAAGTACCCTCCATGAGAAGTGTAGAACCATATTCTAAAATAGATAGCAAGTAATTAAAATGGTTAGTAATGGCAAATTCCTCTAGCTAGACTAGTTCATCTAATTCTCCCAAGCAAGATGAATCAAAATCTCCTAGTGTTGGTAAAGGTCATATACTAAATACCTCAAGTTAATCTTGAATAATCTATGAATAATCTTGCCTCTCTTCGGTACTGATTTTATATCTATAAATAGGCCACAAAATATTGTTCTCATGTGCTTCATGTAAAGAGGGGTGAACATCCTTGTCTAATGGAACCTAAAATAGGTTCTCACTAAGAGACTTATTTACTTTTACCTTAGTTTGAAAGTGCCTCAAAGATTTTTTCACTTTTAGACCTAAATGTTTTTTTTGCCAAGAAAGTTCACCTACTTTCTAAATTAGGAAGCAGGATCCAATTTGATATAAAAGCCTTTCTTTTGATTTCCAAAAGGAATGTGATTATTTAATCCTATAAATTTTTATATGGCCTCATCATTTTCAAACTTTTCTAATGGCATTGCCAACTCTTGTTGGTCCTAGTCTATCAATTATGGTTGATAAAGGGTGAGTGGTGAAGGGTGATAAATAGGATTAATGGTATAAATAGGATGGGGGTTAAACAAATTTGTGTTGGAAAGGTTATTTTAGATGTTATAATTAGACCCTACATCACTACTAACATCATATTCACTAGTTGATGGTGTTGAAATATGAATAAGGTATGTGGGGTCACCCCCAAGTAGTTTAAATCCAATACCATGTGTTATTATATACTTGGTAATTGAGAATGGCTTGATCATTCATTGTTGATGTATCCACAGGCCTCTACCTTCATAATCTAGGTGATCTATAATCTCATTAGGAATAGGATACTTTACACTTTGGTAACACTCAACTAACTCATTAATGTAAAGACATGAATCGTCTTTTTCTAGGATAGAGCCCATTTTGAAAATAATGGGTTTGTTTAATTAATATTTTCCCTTATTCTACCACTCTATACAAGTAGTTTTGGCCTTGGGTATGCCATAGGCTTTTGGATTTTGTGTCAATTTGGCAATATGGAATGAATCATGGGTATTGTATTCTTTGATACCTTTGTTAGATATATAAAAGTGATTAACAATGTCTAGTGGAGGTGTAGATGAGGTAGAATCTAGGTTGTCTAGGTCAATGTAATTGGCTTATGATCCTAATTTAGTGTATTTGAATTTCTTAGTTCTTACTCTTTTATATTTGGTTATAGGATTCAATCTAAAATGATATTTATGTCTCTTATTCTTAGCCTCAAAACATTTACAATATTAATAGGGATAGAGATTAATAGGTATAGTCACTTCCATCCTTAAATGGGGAAATTTTATACAATCACACAATGTGGAAGGTATAGCCCTAATTTCATGGATCTAGGGTTAGCCCAATAATATATTTCAAGATAATTCTAGGTCTAAAACATAACATAGAGTGTCATGATTCAAAGGCCCAATGAACACCAACAATCTGATAGTACCTTGATATTCATGTTCCTCATTTTTATATGCCTTGATGACAATGGTATATGGTTGTAGGTCAATTGTTGTGTATTTGAGATTTTTTATCAACTTAAAAGACATAATGTTAAGTCATAAACCATTGTCTAAAATAATGTGTTTAAATTTCTGGTTTGTTATACCAACCTCAATGTACAATAGCTTATTATGTAATGGGCACAAGGATGACATGTCATTTTGGTCTAAGGTAAGGCATTAGATAGGGGCTAAATGTCCTATCATGGCTTGAAAATTATCTAGAGTGTTATCATCAAGTACAAGGGATTGACTCATGTACTTATTTAGGATGTCTTTGTGGTTATTATATGTAAACAACAAATCTATGATAGATATTTGCATGTGTCTTCTTTAGCTACACTAAAATATCATAGGTCTTCCCTTTAGTTTTGGTAGTTTGCTTATTTTTAATATACATGAAGGTATGAATAGGATCATTCATGGTACTTTGATATGATCATTTGATAATAATTTTGGATTTTCAAGCTATGATTGCATAATATTGATCTTGTATAGGGATTTGGTAATTATCTAGAGAGGTAATAGGGCCTAAAATGGTAATTATCAAGCAGTGTTAAGCTTAGATGCTAAAATGGTCTAAAGGAGACTTACCAACTTAAAGAGGTTGGTAGGCATCATTTGATTGATAAGCATTATTGGGTAAGGGTCTTAGTCTATTTGTTAAGGATCTTAGTCTATTGGTAGTTGGCTAGGGGTTAATGGTAATGGTAGAAAAATGGCCACTTGAGACATGTCCTAAAACATTATTGTAGGTATATGAAATGACATGATGTCCTCCTTAGCTAGTTTGGTGAATTTTCCCTTGGTTCTGACCATTTTATTGATGTTATTATGGCTAATATTATTGTTGGTTTTTTGGTGGAGTTATCTGTAATTTATACTTCTTATTGTCATTGGTGATATTATTGATAGTTGTTTTTATTGTTATGTTGTGTAAATGGATTTAATAAATTCCCAAGTTATGATTGGTTATAGGATTATGGATATCTTTTTGTATCTCTCCATTCTCTATCATATTCTAAATCAGATGCCTTAATTGGATACACTAGCATATAGAATGTCCTTTGACATGATGATAGTCACAAAATTCATGTTTTTGTACCAATTAGGAAAAATAATTCCTTTAATAAATGGATTTATCATAGGCTAACTAATCATATTTACTTGAACAAATTTTTGGAATATAAACTCAATAGGCTTTTTGAGGTCACTAAATTGTTTAGTAATGGGTGGTCTTCTCCTTTAAGGAGGGGCTTTCAATTGGGCTTGATTTATTATCTATTGGTTTTGTAGAGGACTTGGTTAAATGTATAGAGGTTGTGGTTGTTGAATGGGTAGACGTAAATAGATAACTAGTGTTTACACTATTTGTCCATTATAGGATTTAGTGACCCTATTACCAACAACATTATTGTTGAGTTTCTAGGCCTTTTTATTTTTTTATTATTGACTTGAGGTGACGTTAAATTTATTATTTGGATAGGATTATGATTATAGTTATGGATTTGTTTCTAGTTATATTGGCCTTAATGTTGATTTTCACTCTAATTAGAAGAAGATAGCTTGATGATCCCTTTATTGGCAAGGGCCTTCTCAAACTTTATCCCTTTCTCAATAACCTCTTCAAACATATGAGCACATTGAAGTTTGAGATGATAAGATATTTCATTATGTCTACTAGATATAGTAACCAATTACTTAGCTGATAAATTATGAGTGAACCATCTCATAGTGATCTCCACCATTATAATTAACAAAATTTTCACCATTTTTCTATTTTTCCTGGCCCAGGTTGAAAACTGTAATCTCATACTCAAGATCATATGAAAAATTTTGTATAAAATTATCATAAATATCATCAAAATTAGGTATATAATTATTTAATTATTTCAAAAGTTATTACAAGGCTTGTCTAGCTAGACTTCTTAGAAAGAGAATAAGAAAATATATGCCACTATATGCCATTAGTTGGCAAGTAACAAAGAATTATTTTAGATCTTATTTGGGATCACCTTTGCCATTATATTTGTCATATTTGGGTGGCTCATAATCTAGTAGAAATGGTATCTAAAATAATCCTTATTGAATGGATATGATCATATTTCATCTAGTTTGAATTTATTTGTTTATTTCATACTCTAAATGGCTTGAATTGTATCTTTAATTTTTTACAACTTTTGGGTGAGGAAGTTATCTAGAGTGGCTTATTGTTTTAGTGTTATGACATCAAACGTGGATTACCTTGACTAGTGTATGAAGGAATGGAATACTATATAATGTTGGTCTGATTGGTCAAACAACCAAGTACATGTATCCATGCATTGGGATTATACTATTGATATAGAATACATTGCTATTGGAAAACATTATGATTAAAGTTGGATACATAACCTTGGATTACAACTTATGGCTATGTTAATGACATTTGGATAGGTTGGATATGTTGGTATTATTGGATTTAAGTGGGAAATTGTTATCTAATCATAGAACCCTATTGTATATAGGGAACACATTATTGACTAGAACCCTATAGTTGGAGGTGTTGAAAGTTGGATCACTATTGAATGTATGATACCCATTGGGTGAAAGGAAGTTATTTCTTAGCACCT
This sequence comes from Torreya grandis, assembly GCA_037957365.1. Lineage (NCBI taxonomy): Eukaryota > Viridiplantae > Streptophyta > Pinopsida > Cupressales > Taxaceae > Torreya > Torreya grandis. The sequence goes on from JARHVA010007215.1 coordinate 509,029, forward strand.
TATATCTAATTTACATTAGAAATTTTGTGTTACTTAAACATCTATTATTGATTTGGCATATATTAAGGGTTTGACATTTGTTTTTATTGACTAATTGGCACTTTTTGACCAATAGAAACATGTTATGGATTAGGAAACATTTTTTATTATTGAGTAATATTAGTATGTGGTTATTATGGTGGAACATTTATTTCCACATATTGAGGTGGTGTAGTATTTTGTACTTGTTGAGACAATATGTTAGTCTATTATTTTTGGCTTGTTGCCCCCTATTGTGTACTTAAGGAAGTAGTTAGTTGAGGAATGGAGGTTGATTATTATGTTTGGTAAATAGGCATACCTATCCCCTATTTTTTAATCCACTTGAAGCGTTGGTTAGATGAATCTACTATGGGTTGCTTGATGGTATGTTATACCCACTTTTATTTACATTATAATGCACTTGTGTACTATCTTATACATTTTGAGTGATATCTTATGTTTGAGCAATAGTTTATTCATTCAAAATTAGGATATTATACATGTATCCAACCATCATGATTTGGTTAAAAGGGTATGTATTTTTATTCACATGACCTAAATAATCTATTTGTAGCCCTGTTGATGGAGCTAGCTCTATAAGTGGTGTGTTTAAAATAGTGATTACATTGAAACTGTGAACTAGGTTAAGATAATTTTGGTATGCTTTTTGTATATGTTCCAATTGATTTTCCATAGGAACTTTCCATTTTACATGTTCACTTTGTATTTATTGAGGCACTTGGACTAAATCTTGATTGTAACTAGTTGGTACCTATTTGAACTATTGGTTTCAAGGTACATTGTTAGGGGTTATAATAAAACTAGTCAGACTTTCATGTAGGAAGTCTAACAAAAATTTGCTCCTACTTCTATAGGCCTAGCTAAAATTTTGTCTTTATTCTCTAAAAAATGATGATCAAAAAATTATGAATCATAACTTATCTACATCAGTGTCATAACATAGTAAGGCTCTTTTTTTTGGCTTTGTTCAACACTAGGTATCACTTAAACAAGTTATTATGTCATTTTATCTTGTTCTTAGTTTAGGTAGGATGGTGAACTCACCAAATATTATGTTAGTATATCTATTAAATATTATAATATAGATAGGGATCTATCTCATTATCTATGTCATCACCATATAGCTCTTGAATAAAAGGGTCACTAGTAACAAAGTTATCATAGTCCAGATTGTATACTGTCTTGATATGTGTATAACAAGGCATGTTTTGATCTATGACTAGGTATCATGAAAAACAAAGGTTTAAAAATGAAAACAACCAAGTTATGAAACAAAAAACCTTTAGCTTTGTAAAAAAGGCCTAAAGGGTAAAACAACTTAAACTAGGTAAATGCAAAGGTAGAATAACAAATGCAAAACTAGTCTAATAAAAGATACTAATTTTCTCAAAGGTGGTTATAATCAATGGTGAAGGTAAAAAAAATATCAAAATTAGTATATACCTAAGGTAGTAACTTTCCCAAAGGATGTTATAATCAGTGGCAAAGGTATCTAGATAAGGAAAAACAATCGTGAACTATGTCAAAAAGATAACAATTTATCCAAAGGTGGTTATAATCATCTAACATGAAAAATAAGGCTAGAATCATAAAAAACATCTCGAATAAGAACTCAAAAAAACTAAATTTAAGGCAATTACCTTGGATAAACTCAATAAATGGCTCACAAAAAAATCTAATGCTAAGGTAATTGGCTTGGAAGATACTTGATAATTGGTTCACTAAGACTCAGTATTTGGTTCACAAGAGACTTTTTTGATGATGAACTATGATATTTCAGAAATCACGACAATAAACTTCAAACAATTCACATGGTAACTAACTAGGCACAAAGGATGTTAAAACAAGGCATACAACAACAAACAAATGATAGGTATAGGCAAGGGGTCTTTAGATTGAATAGAACATCAACCCAAGTAAAATAATCCAAATATAAAAGGTAGATAACCTAAGATAAAATTAGATGAGGCTTTGGCATAAACCTAATTAGTTTAGAATTTGTAATTCAAAATATTTAGTTTCAAATTTAAATTTAAAAAGACTCAGATGTCTTAGGTAAAATTTATTAGAACAAAATGGGCAGCGTAACCATGCATTTGAAACAAAAGGTATAATAATGGTTTTAGAACTTAGTTTCAAATACAACAAGTGTTTTTTAAGAATTTAGGTATTGTAATAATGTTCCTTTAAAAAAATGGTATGACAATGGTTTTGGACTAAAAATCCAAGGCAAATGTTTGAAACAAAATGGACAGTGTAATGATGCCCCAATGAACAAGTGACATAAAATGGTTTTGGATAGAGTAGCACCTCTTAGATTAAATTTATGTGAAAGCATGTGATAGTTATGACTTTTTTTTATTTTACAAACAAACTATTTTAGTCTTAAGCACACATGTAAGTCAAAGAAAATATAAATAACACTAATGGCTCATCTTATCCCTAAATATGACATGGCATGCATAATGTATACTAAATTTTCCATTAATATACCAATACTCAAAATTAATTAAGTTTAAATCCAAAAATTAAATAATAGGCATTAAAGTGGCAAAAACTAAGTGTCTACAGCTTGAACATTGGTATGATCAACTTCAATGTCTCGATGAGAGACAATAAAGCCTAAAAATTTACTTGAAATAATACCAAAGACATAGTTTTAGAGATTAAGCCAGACTTTATTCTCATGTATCCTTTTAAATATTCTTTTTAATACCGTTGGATGTCATGCATTAGTCTTATATTTACTTGGTATGTTATCAATAAAGTCTTTAATAATATCATTCATCATATCATGGAATATAATAGTCTTGGCCCTTTGGCATGTTTACCCTACATTATTGAGTCCAAAAGGCATGACTTGATAGCAAAATATTCCCCAAGTAATGGTGAATGTTGTCTTTTATTAGTCTTCATGTGTAATCTTGATTTGGTTATATCCTAAAAACCCATCCAAGAGGGAAATCATTTCATACCTAGATGTGGAGTCAACAATCATGTCAATGTTTGATAGAGGAAATTCATACTTTGAGTAGTCCTTTTTAATGTCTTAAAAATTAGTGCATAATTTGATACCTTTTAACATTTTACTGACTGGTAGAATAGTTGAGATCTACTTTGAATAATCAATAGGCCTAATCCATCCTACATCCAAGATTTTATCTAGTTATTTCTTGACCAAGATGGAAATGTGAGGATACATTTTCCTCATTTTTTACTTAATTATCTTAGTGTATGGATGAACTACAAGCTAGTATAGAATCAATGATGGATCTAAACCTAGAATATCATATTAAGCCCATGTACAAAATTTGTGAACTCTCTAAGAAGAGTTGTAATAACTTCACATTCCTCTTTAGTGAGGTGCATGCCTAGTTCTATCCACTTGGGATAATATAAAGTCCTAATGTTGACCTCTAAAGTATCCTCTATAAGGAAATTAGAATCATCCTCTAAAATAGTTGACAAATATGTAAACTAGATGATAATAGAAAAGTCCTCCAGTCATATTGGTTTATTGAGTTCCCCTAAATAGGAGGAATTAGAATCTCCTAATGGTGGCAAGGGCCATATGACAAACACTTTCAAACACTCTCAAATAATTTACTTAAAATCATTTTATTCCTCTTTACTAAGTTTAGACCCAAATTAAATTTCATTATTGGTAGTTTCTGAAGTTTCATGTGAGGAATGGTGAACATCCCCATCTAGTGGTGCCTAAAATAGGTTTTCACGAAGAGGCTGGCTTTTTTATTTACTTTTTTCCTAGTCCAAAAATGCCTCAAAGATTTTTTCACTTTATGACATCAATGTTTTATTTTTTTATTTTGGTTAAGGGTGTTCACTCACTCTCTAAAATAGGCAACATGCTCTAATTTTATAGAGAATCCTTGTTTATGATTTCCCAAAAGAACATCATCTCTCAAAACCATAAAATCAAGAAAAAGCCTCATCATTCTTGAACTCATCTAGAGGTATTGTGGATTCTTGTTGGTATCAGTCTATGTGTTAATTATGATAAAGGGTAAGTGGGAAATGTTAGACTACTAGTGTGATGGTATAAATGGTGTAATAGTCAAATAGGTTAGTATTGGATAGTTATTCATATATGTTATCAGACTCTAGTTCACTGTCAACATCATCGTCAATAATCATTAGTGTAAGAACATGAATAAGATAGGTGGGGTCACCCCCAAGTAGTTTAAATCCAATACTATGGGTTCCTTTGTACTTGGTTATAGATATAGGCTCAATAGTACCCTAATGATTTGCCCCCAGACATGTACCTTCATAAGCGTAGTTAAACATAATCTCATTATGGATGGGATACTTTTCAACTTGGTAAAAATTAACCAAATTATCATTATATAACCAAGAATTATCTTCAATAAGTGGGTATTGTTCTTGGCTAGTGGCCAATATGAAAATAATAAGCATTGGGATATGAATTTTTCCATTTCCCTTTTTTCTTTGTTCAATGAAAATTATCTTCTATTTTTTCCTTCCATAAGTCTTGGGGTTTTTCTTGGCTATATGTAAGGTGTTATGGGTAAAGTATTCTCCTAAACCATTGTCTAAAATAGTAAAATGATTGGTAATTTCAATAGGAGGTGTATGTGAAGTTGAGTCAACACTATCAGGGTCTATGCAATTGGTCTCTATAAATTCAAAAAGTATATCCTTGTCCTTTTCCTTATTTGGTATAGTGTATAGGCTAAAATGGTAATTGTAGTGCTCATACTCAGCCTCTAAATGCTTGTAGTACTGATATGGCTATAATTTTCCATGAATATTTACCTTAATGCCAAAATGAGGAAACTTGATACAATAGTACAAGATTGAAGGTATTACATAGATTTTATGTATCCATAATCTGACCAAAATAAAATTGTAAGATAGATTTAAACCTAGGACATATCAAAGTGTGTCATGGGTCAAATGCCAAATGATAACTGGCAAATAGATGGTTGCTTATGATTCTAACTCTTCATTTTCATAAGCCTTGATGGTAATGGTCTCTAGTTAAATTTTAGTTATTATATATCCCATATGATTGATTAACTTTATAGACACAATATTAAGGCCCAATCCATTGTCTATGAGGACATGTTACATTAAACCATATTATAACAACTTTAATGTAGAATGGGTTATTGTGGATAGGGCCTAGGGATGACATATAACTTTGATCAAAGGTCAATTATTGATCTAGGGCTACGTGTCTAAACAAAGCTTGAAATTTGTTTGGTATAATGTAATTGGGTACTTGGGATTGGCTTAGGATTTCAGTAAGGATATTTTTGTGCATGGTAGATATTCACAACAAATCTAGAATATAAATTTGTTTGAGCATATTTTGTATTTATTTCATAATATCATATGTTTTATCCTTGAAATTGGTAATTGGCTTACTCTTAGCTAGTATAATGGGTTGAATTATTTTATTTATAGAAGGTTTTGGGCTTGAAATGGTAACTTTAGTTCACCACATTATGATTATGTAATATGGATTAGGTAAATGACCATTATAAATAGAAGATGGAGATGGACCTAAGATGGTAATCTTTGGTTTTTTTTTGTTTTCTATAGTCATAGGTCAATTAATGATTAATGATATATGTGACTGAGATGGTAATCCTTGGTTGTCATTATGCTTGGTTGTGATCACAAGTCAAGGAAGGATTACTTGTATAGGGAGGCTGATAGACATTATTAGGTAATGATCTTAGTTTGTTGGCATTTGGTCTAAAGTTTATTGTAATTTTGGATACATGACCACCTGTAATGCAACCTATAACTCTATTGTGTCTTGTATAATTTTTTTATAGGTCTATTGGGTATAAGGTCCTTTTGGTCTCAGTTTCAACCTTTTTTTGGTTAGAATTATTATTTTTACTACTATTATTATTCATACTATTAATGTTATGGTATTTTTTATTGCTATTTATGATTGGTATTATTATGTTGTGGAAATGAGTCTCAATAAATACCCAAGTTCTAATTAGAAGTATAAGCCTCATTATCTAACTAGATCTCTTCATTTTCTAACATGTTATTAATGAGATGCTTTAATTGCATAGACTAGTGTATTGAATGACCATGAACATGATGGTATTCATAAATCTCATGATATTTGTACCAATGAGGGTAAGGTACACCTTCAATAAATTACTTTAGAATCAACAAATTAACCATATTAATTATAGATAATTTGTGAAACACTACTTTAATAGGGTCATCAAGTTCTTGAAGAATCTATATTTGGGTCTTATTATATGAGGAAGGGTTTGTAAAGGTGGTGGATAAGGTGCCTACATGCATGGAGGTGGTTCTATTTGTAGAGTGGGTAGTGGTTATAGAATATACTACATTTGTAGAACAAATTACATTTACAAAATAAGATATATTTTTTGAATAGGTTATGCAGATAGTGTTTACACCATCCAAACATCATGCAACTCAATGACTCCATTATCGACAACATTCTTGTTGTGGTTGTATGGTTTAGGTTTTTCAAATTTAATGGCTTAAGTAGGTATATAAGCTTGAATTTAGACTGGCTTTGGGTTCTAACTTGGGCTTAAATTTTGGTTCTAGCTTTGGTTTTGGTTTTGGTTTGAAGAAGATAATTTAATAATCCCTTTATTAATAAGAGCCTTTTTAATTTGTATTGATCGACTAGGAATATGTACTCGTGTATTAATATATTGTACTATGCAAAATTTTGGTGAACATAGCTACCAATTATTTATCTGATAAATTATGGGTGAAGTAGATAATAAGCACTATCCACCATTAAAATTAACTTTCAAATCTCTCATTGACCTTTTGCTTGGCTTGAATCAAATCAAATACTAAAATCTCAGGTTTAATATTATAGGAGAAATGTTGTACAAATTTATCCAAAATATTATCAAAATTAGATGTTGAATTCTTCAGTAACGTAAGAAGTCACTCCAAGGCTTGTCTAGCTAAACTTTGGGGAAAGAGAAGTAGGTATATGTCACTATATGCCACTAAATGTTAATTGATAAAGAACTCTTTTAAATTCTCCTTAGGGTCTCCTTTGTTCTTGTATTTTTAAAATATTAATGGCTTATAGCCTGGAGGAAATGGTATTTGGATACACTCCATGTTAAATGGTTATGAGCACATGTCATCAAATTTGAACTTCTTAGTATGCTTTCTTATTTGAATGGATGCAATTATATACTTCGTTTTCTATAATTATTGGTCTAATAAGCTAGATGGAATAACTAGTTATGGTTATGTTTGGGATATTAAAAGTGGATTACATTGACTAAGCTATAGTGGGGGAATGGGGTATTATGAAATGTTGGTTTGATGGACTGATCAACTAGGAATATGAACCCATGTATTAAGATTAGGCTATTGGTATGGTATGCATTGTTCATAAACATTCTAGTCAGGGTTTTGAATGTGGCTTTGATTTAGAGGGAATTGTTTCTATGATAGAGGTATATGGATGGGTGGAAGGTACTACACTTTTTGGGTTTGAACAGAAACTTGATATCAACTAATCAAGCCCTATTGTATAAATGGCACCTATTATCAACTAAATCCCTAATTTTGAATGTGTTGAATATTGTGTCCCTGTTATATATGAGGTACACATTAGGTAAAAGGTACTTATTTACTAATGGGTACTTGTTTTAAGTTGAGACCTCTTTGTTGAATAAACCCCTATTATAAATTAGGCATTTTTGGGGTGTAAGGTATTTATTATTGACCAATATGAATACATTGTTTATTAGATAATGTTTGAAATAAAGTCACCATTTTTTATCTTGGAAAATTAATCTATGTTTGTGGTTTAATATTATTATTCACCACCTATAGAGGTGGGGTAGTGTTCAAAAAATTTTGGGGTAGAGTATGGGTTGTTTGTTTGAAGAAGCTATTGATTGAGAGATGGTAGTGGCTTGTTATGATTGGGAATTAGGAATGATTTCCCTCTATTGTTTTAAACCACTCATAGTATGGGTAAGAGGAACCTATTTTTTTGAATTGTTTTTTAGTGTATTCAAACCACTTTAGTTCAAATTAGGACACACTTGCATGTTACCCACTATGTTGTATAAATGGTATTAAGTATAAGCCATAGTTGCTTCCTCGACATCTAGGACATTGAACATGTCACCAACCAACATGTTTTAGAAAAATGGGTGCATGTTCAGATTACTAGGGCCTAGAGAATTAATTTTCAACCCTATTAAAGGAGATAAATCTATAAGCGGGGTGTTCAAAATGGTCATAGCATTAAAATTTTAAGCTAAATTAAGATACATCTAATATGATTCAAACAAAATTAATCTAGATTAACCTAGATTAATGTTGTCCAAGGACCTAATTTCCCTAAAGGGGGTGGGGGAGAGCATACACATGAAGTTTTGTTAAAAAGAAACTACCTTAGGAAAATAAACTAAGTACTTTTACAAAACAAGAAAGCAAAAATCAAAATCTCTTAGGAGCACAAAATCTAATGTTTTTGTTCTTCTTAGAGCACTTAACAAAATGTGAAGTGAATTTTGGCCCTTTGTGTTTGAACTTGTAACTTTGGAAAATAAAAAGTAAAGTTGTTTTGTAAGTGATTTTTAAAAAACTAAAAATACAAGTGTGAATGACTTTTAAAGTGATTAAAACCTTATCTTTCTAACCTATTTTCTTAAAAAAAGTGTTAGTGGATTCACTTGTGTTTGTTTACAATGGTTTGTCCAAAAATAACTTTCACTTTTGAAGCTCTCAATTTTTATACACATGACTAAGTCACCATTTATAGAACAATGTGAAGTCATCATTTTCCTATAAAAGTAAAATAGACATAATACAATTTTGGTCAAGTCATCATTTAGCATGTGAAAAATCACTGATTATATTAGTTAAAGTCATTATTTTCATTTTAAAAATCATGCAAACACAAAGGATGGTTACCTAACAAATTCATCATTCTTTAGGGATTAATTTTTATTTCCTTTGGATAGTAATTATTTTTATAAAGGTATATTTTAGGTCAAATTTGCTAAAATGTAGGGGTGAAGTCATTGATTCTATCAAAGTCATTAAAATATAATATTGAAGTCACCTTTTTCCTAAAAAAATAGTTAAAACAAAACACAAGAAAACTAGTGAAGTCACTGATTAGCAGTGGTGAAGTCACAAAAACATAGTCAAACAAAAACATGGGTTTTCAAGGAAAAAACTAATGTTTTAAGTGAGATTTTTTGGATTTAAAGGTCAAATATCACTCCTTTATTGCACATGGGGTACATGGTCCCACCAGGCATGCTATTATGTATCATAGGATTATGAAGGATATTGTTAGTCTTCTTTTATTAGTGGAATTACAAACCCAAAATTAAATAACTCAATGAAAACAACTACTTACTTAAGTACTTAGGTGAGCAAAAATGTAACTAAGTTCAAATATAACTAGAAGATAAAGAAACTAAATACCTTTACCTTCCTTTTTAAATAGATATTGTTTGTTAGCATATAAGAGTATTCATGCTTGGATTTTATGTCTAATGGAGTCCTTTGTCAATTTATTTTCCCTTCAGGCAAAACCTCTCCTTTTCCACTTGTGGTTTGTCTTGTCTTCACTTGGCATGTGGTAAAAAAATGAAGCTTTCTCGAGACAATTTGGAATCACTTCTTTGCATAAAAAATCTTGTTAAAAATTGGCCTTAGAACTTGTATTTATAAGTTCTCAAACTAATCCTAATTCAAGAGTAGTTAGGTTATATTTTACCTTGATTAGGTTATGGAGGGGACAAGTAGTTAATATTTTGGATAGAGATCCCATTTATTAAACATGGCTCTCCATTTCTAAATTCAATGCTTTTATGAAGATATTTCCAATTATTTGACTTTGAGGATGATGATAATCATCATGACCTTATTTTTATCAAAATTTAATTTTCATAAAATAGATATTCACTAACTGAACATGGAATTTTCATTTAAGAATTTAATTGGATTTTCTTAGTTAATTAATTCTACTTAGGGTTTTAGAATTTTATAAATTGGTTAAGTGCCCCACTTAATGGGTCATGTTGTAGGAAAACTTTTCACCCTTTTTTTTTTGGGGGGGGGGTGCGGGGTGGTGGAGGTGGTTCTTTGAGCTCTTCTAAACTAAGCTACACAATGGAAATAACCTTAGGTTGTGGGTATCTTTTGGTGAGGTTGAACCTATGGAGAAGGCTAACTTCCTCTTGATGGATCACCTAGACTAAAAACTCTACTAGGAAAAGGGTTACTAAGAAATCTAAAAATGTGATGCACCAAATTTAAATGAGAACTAACATAAGTATGAAATAAACACTGAAGAAGCATAAGATAATTCTATCTCACACAATCTCACAATCTATCTAATTTCATGGACTAGACTCAAGAAGTAATGAATGAAATAAGGAAGAATTCTAAGACTCATACTGAGCTTACATTAATGGTAGAAATAACACAATTCTAGAACTAAAACTAGATTGAAAACACCTAAAAATAGGTAAGAAATAATTGTAATAGACATGGAAGATTATCCTTCATAATTCCATTATTCACAAGCTTACTAAACACAATTCAGAGGCAAGAGATAGGTAAATAAAGTATTTATTACTTCAAAAGGTCTTTCATAGAAATTTTGATAGGGTCTATCATTATCAAATGAGAGTCTCTTGCTATTAAGAAATGAGAGAATCAATTTTTTATCAAAAAAGTGAGAGAGAGTTAAAATAGGGAAGAATATCAGAGGTATAGGAGAAAAGGGGGAGAGAGAGGAGGAACATGTAATCAGTGATCAATAATTGAGGTCCAACCACTCTTTGATCTATTAACATTAATCCTACCTCCCAATTATCCATTTATTAGCTCTAAATATTTTCAAACCCCTTACTAGCTTAGAAAACATACTAGAAGATAATAAGTATTTGAAGATGATGAGTCAAGATCTATTCAACTAGGAAAATCCTCAAAGACTTTTGAAACTTCATTAAATGCTCCACATGGCTTGTTCAACCTATAAATACTCCTTTTGATTAATGAGCTTGTCACTCATGATTAATTTTTATATTTCCTTTATGTTATTTGATATTAACTTGAGCCCATTTGTCTAATGTCCCTTTAGAACACAATTGTCAGAATCACCATGCACTTATGCCAACTTCTTTCTCTATCACCATTCTGGCATTACTTCAAACCTTGAATATAGGGCCATTATAGATGAAAACCAATCCCATTTATTGGTTTTCATATATCTATAGTATCAAATGAAGATATATACTATACATAATCTATGGGTCATGAACAAGATGTAAAACATACATCTAAAAGCTTTTGAGAGACTATATGAGCATTAATGGTGTCTTTTGATTCTATAGGGTTTGGTCTTGGCAGCCCAGATTGTATTTGGTCTTGCATTTGTGTATTTACCTACCTAGGTGGTGAGATATTTTAATATAACATGTCTTATTTCATGGAATTTCCTTTGGCTAATTATTCCCTTTTAAAACCTAACCATTTTCAATCTTAGACACATGTCCTCATCCTATGTCTTTTGAATATTTGATCAAATCTACTCTACTGATATTTGTGGGAGCCTCTAGCTTTAACCTTCATTATTAACCATCGATCTTTGATCTAACTTTATATCATGCCACTTAGAAACCTCATGTTTAATCTCAATATCCTCTAACTTATTGACCTCAATCTCACCATTGATCTTGATTTGCATGATTAAATTTACATCGTCGATATTGATGGTCCCACTGACCTCAATATTTAATGTGGATCATTGATCTATGATTAAATAAATCAATATTTTGACACTTTTACATTCTTCATTCAACCTCAAAATCCTTTAAAACTTTTGAATTCAAATGACTATTTCTTGTGGCTTTAACTTGATGTCCCCACACACATCTCACTCTACTAGTTTAAGTTTGAAGGTTTATAACTTGAGATAGATAACTCATCAAGATAAAAAATTTACAATAGAAATTATTGACATGCAAAAAATCATCTCCATGTGATCATTTGACATTTAGAGGCCTCTTAAGTACTTTTTTCAAATGTGTAACTAGACTGACATGTTCATTCATGTGTGACGTGATATGATGGTCTAGCTCTTTTGGGCTTGTGCTAATCATCTTTGGACTCATCAAGGATTTGATAAACCTTTGATTATTTGAGAAAAAATGATTCATGACCCCCTTTAATCCCATGAATACCATGGGAACCTCCTACATCATTTCTATTACAAATCTAGACTTGTTTCTAATCTATTTGATCATTCACTCAATAGGAACTCTGCTCAGCTTCTCACTCTACTCCAAGACTTCTAGAATGATGATACATCTATGAAAAATTTTATATAAAGACAAAATTTGGCCAAAATATCTAGAAACATCTCGGGATTGCATGCTTGATATGCAAGAGATTAGTAGCCTTAAACTATCCATTGGGCATGGAGTCTCAAATATTTCCTTCCAAGATGATCATGAAAATGATACAAGGCTACCCATTTTCATAACTCTCTTATTGAATAAAAAGGACAAAAATAAAAAAATAAACACTATTCCCAAAGAAATTAAGGAATGGAAACACAAAATTGAAGAGAAATGTGCACACAACACTTAGAGGAAAGAATGAAAATCTACTCTAATATACACAACATTATACATTGGCTATAAAATCCTTTAATAACAAGGATTTAAATTAATTTCATTGATTAGGATGGGTAATACCTATCCATCCAATTGTGCAAGCTAAAAATCATTATATTATTTATACTCATAGATCAAGTAAAGGCCACACCACAAGATGTCAAACTTGGTATGGTTGCTTCACTTGGCCTTATTTGAATCCCACATTAGGACTAGGTCCCATTATTTAAAGTACCTTAATGTGGCTCTCTTTTCAAAGTCTTTCTTGACCTTAGCTAGATGTGACTCAAGTGAATTCATTTCAAGGTCTCTAGTTTCTTCAAGCTCTATGAGCTCTACCATCCTCACACTCATAGGTTCACTTTCAATCAGCTCAAGTTGATGGGCTAACTCCAAGGCTGGTAACTCAATAGAGATGGTCAATTTGAATTCCCTCCCATATACAAGAAGGTATGGTAAATTACCAATGGCAACTTTGGGAGTCACTTTATCATCCCATAAGGTTGTTCTTAGCTTTATGTGTCATAATCTTTGGTTCTCTTCCATGGTCCTCTTGATAATCCTTATCAAGTTATTATTTGTGGAATATACTATTCCATTGCCTTGGGGGTAGTAATTTGAGGTTTTACTAAGGTAGATACCCAACTAAATTTCCCACTCACTTTTCTTCATACAAACAAATGCCTAGGCATTATCTAAAATTATTGTGGCTAGTATACTAAACTTGGTCACTATGTTGTCTTAAAAGTCCAATATTATTATTTCATTGGGTTATTTAAGGGTAATTTATTCCTCCCACATAGTAAAGTAGTTATTAGAAGTGAGTACCCATTTTTTCCTCAACTATAAGGTGGATTGATCATTCTTATGAATTATAAACCCCACTGCATGAACGGTTGTTCCTCCTGAATTGGGTTGAGAGGAAGGGCTTCCAATCTTTTTTTACTAGTAAAAAGAGCACATTTTTGACATTTTCTAACCCTAAATAGGCATATTTGAAATTATGAGCCAATAATAACTAGCTCTCATCACTTTTTCTATTGTAGTCCTTGGATCAAAATAGCCTCTTATAGGCCCATCATGGAATTTATCCAAGAGCTTTATCATTTGATTATCATCAATTCACCTAATAAGTAATCCATTAAATTATTTTATAAATATAATCCCATCAACCACTACATATGGTATTGACTAAAGTCTAAAATACCTTCTCTTTTCCCTATCCATACCTTGAGGGCACTCACTTATTAGAAATAAATATGTCATATCTTGGATCTAACTAGTATAAGATGAAGGTGCATCTATTTATGAGTTATATTATGTTACCAAGACTACTTATTTATCTCCATAGAGGTCATAAATCATATGCTCACATAAGCCTTTACCTCTCACTAGTTTGGTGACCTTGATCTCCATGTCATACTCCATGACTTTGGTTATCTATCTAGCTCTCTTTTCATTTTAGTCTTTGTTAATAAGGAAGTCCTTCACTCTAGGATGAGACACAATCAAATATATCCTACTATTATAGATCATTGGTATGAAATTTTTGAGGCTTATTAAAGATTTAAGGACTTTTTTTCTACAAAAGTGTACCTTACCTCATATCCCGCAATCCCTTAACTTAAAAAATCAATTAGCTAATCTAGTCCATCATCATTCTTCTGCATTAGCATAGCTGATATATTGTCAATATTGGCAAAGGTTTACAATATGAAATCCCTTGAGAAGTTAGGATTGATGACTGAGGGTGCTTGGGCAATGGCTTTCTTGATATGATAAAATGTTACTTTACCCTCATTTGAACAAGTAAACACTTGGCTCTTCTTCAACATGGAATTGATGGGTTTGACCAAGTTTGTAAAACTAGGTATAAACTTTCTCACACATTTTATTTTCCCAAGGAATCTTTGAAGACTTTTCTTGTGCTTGGGTAGGGATAATGCCAAGATGACACTTATTTTATTAGGGTTAATAGCTAACCTTCAATTTAAGATAATATGTCCCAAGATTTTACCTTCATGAACATAAAACACACATTTTTTGGATTTAACTAGATCCCATACTCTCTACATCTTTCAAAAATCAATCTCAGGTGATTTAGGTGCTCAGTAGCCTTCTTAGAGAAAACTTTGATGTCATCCAAGTAAACTAGTAGCATCTAATTTATCAATCCTTGAAAAGCCATGTCCATTTCTCTTTGAAAGGTAGCCCCAATATTTTACAAGCCAAAGGAATATTCTAATAATCATATGTTCCCCACATTTTGGTGAAGGTATCTTATATTTATCTTCTTCTCTTACCAACACTTGGTTGTATCTTGAATACCCATCCAAAAGAGAGAAGTGTTCTAAACTAGAAACTATCTAAAGAAGTTGCTCCATGGATGGTAAGGGGTAATGATCCTTAAAATAGACCCTATTTAGGTCCTTAAAATTAGCAGACAATTTGATCTCCCCATTATTTTTCCTCATAGGCACCAAGTTGGCTACCCATGAAGAGTGCTTGATGGGAAAGATGATCTTGGATTCAATCAATTTGGTCAATTATTTCCTCATAAGCTCTTCAATTTGGGGTTGATAGGCCTTTAATTTTGCTTGATAGACTTGGAATTAGCCTCATTCTATAGTGGGTTGGGATAAATTGGAATTAAAACCTATTAGGTCATTGTATACCCAAGCAAAGATGTTTGCATATCCTCTACAAAGCTCAATGAAATCATGTTTGTATCCCTAGTGCTTAGCTTTTCAATATTAAAGAGCTTGTATTTAAGGATAAAAAATATCTCATAATTATCCACATTATTTTACATCACTACCTTGTATTTTATCATATGGTCTCCCTCATGGAAGAAACCTTCAAGGGTAACTAGCCCTTTATGAATCTTATTATTTCTCAACTAAACAATTTTCTCCTCATACTGATGTTAAAACTTATCTTGGTTTAATGAGGAAAACACTATGTCCTCCTATAAGAAACCAAAAATCTACTTGTTATTATCAAATACCTAAAATGAGCTTAATTATCTAGCATTTATGGTCTCACCACCACTTTGACATGTGACTACACTTTGGAATTTTTCAATTCATTGGGAGGTCAAACTGAGCTCCCACAGTTGTTGACCTATCAACATGTTGATTTTGGTTCTTTGGTACTAATTTGATGTTAAAGGCCTCAAAGTCCTCAATAATGTCCCATACTATATGCTTGTAATATTTCATTAAGGTATTCTTTGTTAAATTTTGGCCTCTAACCTGATTCACTACCAACTCACTATCTCCATACACTTGCAATTGCTTGTGAAATTTTGGTAGTAGAGTACATCTAAAATAAGGTAAAAAATGAACTTATTCTTCTTATTTTTCTATAATAACACCATAGTTTTTCCTCTTTTCTATAGGTCTTATTACATCTATTATAGATCATATTTATGTTTCAACGTTATTAAAAAAAAAATCTACAAGATTGAATAGGTTAATAAATAGGTTTGAACATTAACAGCTTATTGGTTTACTTTTAGAGTTAAGCATATGTCATTATAATATCAAGGTAGGTGGTTTTAAAACATTTTTTTCAATCCTTAAAATATTCCATTGTGTACAATTAGGTAATTTATTTTCAATGAATGTTGGGGTTGTTTGTATTTTTCATAATATGATTTTTTTAGATTAAGGTAAAAATAGGTTTTGAAGGGACCCCAAAACCCTGAACAAAAGGAGAAAGATAAAATAGTAACATCCACAGGCAAGCCTAAAACCTACTTCACTGAAGTAACAAAACCAAGTTATAAAGACCTGAAGCTAACAAATGAAAAACCAAAGATAGACCCCAGCTTTTACAGAGACCTGGAAACTCCAAAGTAAAAAGAATTCAAAAAACTAGGTACCAAGACCAAAAATCACAACCAACTAGCAGAACCAACTAAAAGAACCAGGAACTATTCTTCTAGTTCCAATATCATCTTCACTACTTCCTTACCTTTCACAACAATGTCCTGGATAGCAGTAGTCGCCTGCGTAGATCCCTCTTGCATTGCTTTCTTTCTTGAGCTTTGTCTAGTTCTCTTGCTAAGCCCTTCCAAAGTTTTGATTTCCTCATTTTCTCTTTTTCCAATGTTTACAGCAGCAGCACAAATGCTAGAGGTTAACTCCTCCATCTTTGTTCTACTTTCCTTTATGAGTTCCCTTAGGTTGTTCTCATAATCTTTGAGTTTTATGGGAATATCCCTCATCTGCTTTCCCATGTTATTGATTTTGTTCCAAACTGCCTCCTGTTTACCCTCCATTATTTCTATTTTCCTATTGATTTCCATTATCTCCTTATACATCCATAAATCAAATTGAAGAGTAGCATCAACTTTGTAATTGGCCAATCTAGTAGGTGGGTACCTTTCGTCATTCTACCTTTTGTCACTCTAATCTTCTGTGTTCTTTTTAGGACTGCTTCTAACTTCTTCAATATAGTCCTCCATTTCCATTCATTTTTGTTCCTTTGTTTCAGCTGGGCTTACATTTTGGTTACTTACTTCCTTTACTTGAGCTCCCATTTCCAAAATTTGGTTAGCGACCTGAACTAGATTTTCCTTTTCATTAATTGGATCAGGGTCCACAGCAGGATCATCTAGATCTTTATCAGTTTCCTCAAACACTTGCTGGTTTTCCTCAGACTCATGGTTGTTGTTTTCAGACTTTTCCTCTATAGTGACTCCTTTCTCATTCTTATCTTGCACTTCTTCTTC
The DNA here is from genome assembly GCA_037957365.1 of Torreya grandis. Classification (NCBI taxonomy): domain Eukaryota; kingdom Viridiplantae; phylum Streptophyta; class Pinopsida; order Cupressales; family Taxaceae; genus Torreya; species Torreya grandis. Next base: position 526,486 of record JARHVA010007215.1, read on the forward strand.
CTCACTAGAACTTGAATGCCCACTTTCTATTCCTCCCTCTTCCTCTAGACTCTCCTCCCCAGTGTTTTCAAAACTTTCCCACTCTATTTCCTCATCAGCAGTCTAGTTATTGAAGCTTGGGAGTTTGAATTTAGCTTTTTCATTCCCTTTTACTATTTCTTTCTTGTTACTCCATAGGTCCTTGTATTTTCCCGAATAAGGATTATTTACAATGGCCTTATTCTTGCAATGCCCTTCAATTATAAGAATTAACCCCTCATGCAGGATGGGATGAGATTCCTTTTTCCTATGAGCGAACATACTTTGGAGCAAGGAAAAATGCAAATAAAAAGGAAAGGAGATTCTTACTTTGTGTCTAAAGTTATTGAGAAATACAAAGTGAAATTTGTGGACTCTTTTGCTTCTTCCATCAAGTATGAAGTACTCATAGATGCAGCATAAGACGTCCCTCCAGATGCCCTTAATCTACTCCAATTCAAAAAAATCTCCACTTTTTTCTAGCTGCTGCTCCTCAACATCCATTTTAGGGAATTTGCAAAAAGCCTCATTAGAAATGCTGGTCTACTTTGAAAATTTTATTCCCTCCATTGGAAGCCCCATCACCTCCACTTTGAATTCCTCAGTGAGATTCACTGTAATGCCATGCAAGGTAACCCTATCATCAATCCAATTTTTGAAAAAAGTCATTGTAATATGGGGTTTTGAGCCATGAAGCCGTTCCATGTAACTCACAACCTTTCCTCTCTGAAGGATCTTCTAGACATCTTCTTTTGCTTTCCACTCTTCGTAATATTTGGGTTTCATAATATGATTGTTATAATTGTTAAAATTTTCTTTATATTTTATTAGAGTGTTCGATATGGAAATTGAATTTTTTCACAAGGTACAAGTGGTTTCCATTTTTATTGTTTTCATTGGGATTATTATTTTTTATATTATTTTTAGCCTCCATATGCATCATATCCACCATGAAACTTTGTCCTCTGAGGTAGATATGAGTTCCTTATTAGAAACATGTCTTTATTTTGTTGGGTTATTGGTTGGAATTATGTTATCATGTTCTTAATAGCCATGTAAAATATAATTTTGAGTCCCTTCATCTATATATAATATTATTTTTACATGTTTAATCAAAGGAAAATTATTATTATCATTTCCTTCATCAAGACAAAATTTACATAATTTTCCCTCTTTGAGAAAATAATCATTTACTCCATGTTTCTTATAATGGCCTTACCAGTATAATGTAATTGTCTTCTCTACTACTTATATATTTTTTGGTTACAACTAATTAGACTAACTGAGAGAAATAACATGATTTATTGTTTAAAATATTTAATTAAATCTCTAAATTCAACCAAAAAAATTAGCATGCTTTAAATGTTCTATGCTGGTATTGTAATTTTAACAAATCTACACCATCTTTGGGAAAACTCTGAATGTCTCAAACATAATTCCTTGATCTCATCTAGGGTTAACCATATAATATATCCACCTAAAATCTTATCTAAGTTTGATGAAAAAACCATAAATACAAATCTTGTTATCCATCTTGCACCTTGGTCTTCTCTATTCTTTTTTTTTTCATTATGTGGGGTTTTGTGTATGAAAAAATGGATTATTTGTTTTTAATCAACTATCTTCTTTGTTTCACTTCTTATAAACAAGTACATCAACTAATTCTTATCTTTTACTCATTATTATAAAATTCCTATTACATAAATTACTTTCTATATCATAGTATAGATTAGTTAGAGGGAATAAATGTTGTTAAGATTATAAATTATTTTGAGTGATAGAATATATAGAATATAATGTTGTTAGAGATTAATATAGTTTTAATAGCCTAATCTAAGACCAATACATTATATAAATAAATATATTGTCTAAATTAATTTTAATCTTAGGAAATATAGATGACCTTAGATTTAGTATCAAAGTGACAAGTAGATCATGAAAATTCTAGGAGAGGAATATTTTAATAGGGTCCCCATTTACCTCAAATTAATTTTATTTTGTATGAATATTCAAGGGGAACATAATGTTCACTATTAAATATTATGATAAAAATTTTGATAGAATCCTAAAATTAATCAATAAAAATTTGATGAGTAAAATAGAGATATAGTTTTTTATTCTTGTTGCTCAAAAGAAATATTGCAAAAATGGATGGGGAAAAATTAAAGTAAATATTTAATGAGGATCATGATATTTTTAGTGGAAGAAAAACTAACACAACATTACACTAATGCTAAATTTACTTGACAAAGAGCATAATAATCTCAATCTTAAAAAGTAGTACTTTGTACAAGTAAACAAAATTGTTTTGTGTGTGTGTGTGTGTGTGTGTAAGTGTGTGTGTGTGTGTGTGTGTGTGTGTGTGTGTGTGTGTGTGTGTGTGTGTGTGTGTGTGTGTGTGTGTGTGTGTGTGTGTGTGTGTGTGTGTGTGTGTGTGTGTGTGTGTGTGTGTGTGTGTGTGTGTGTGTGTGTGTGTGTGTGTGTGTGTGTGTGTGTGTGTGTGTGTGTGTGTGTGTGCACGCGTGCATGCACATGCACACACACATGCAACCCAATCTTATATTATATTTATTATTCAAACACATAGCATATTAATATTATGTTTAAACTTGTAAAATTCCAAGTGGATGGTTTTCATTATGATATTTCATTTGGATCACATGGTATTTTAAGGCACCATAAACATGCAGTAGTAATAGCAATCATACATGCATGAGAATGACTAGATTTGTAAATATGCTTATAACTTAGTGAACATAAGTGTGTCTACTTCATTTTAATTTTATATTTAAAAAAAAAAATAGATTATTTTTTGAATCAAAAAATTCAAAAAAATAGGGAATACATATACACATAAAATCATAATTATATTTCTAAAAAAGAATGTTTATGCATACACATTTTTTGTGTTCTTATTCTCTTGTTTAATCATCTACATCTTTCCAATATTAATTTTTTTATTATATTAGGTAAATAAGTAGGTTTTAAAAGGGTCCTATAACTTTTATTTAAACAAGTATCAAATTATAAAAGATAAATCCTTGAGGGCTTAAAAACATAGTACAGTTGAAACAAAAATAACTATCATAAGTCTAGTGCATAAGACAAAATAGTAATAAAAAAGAGAAATTACTCAAGTAGGGTAGTGTCCTCTATGAGTACATTTTTGGAATCCTTGTCCTTCACCTTATCTATCAACTTATTTTTGATGATGTGTGTCTGAGTCTAGTTACTCAAGCCTTATGTGACATCTTTCAGTAAAATCATTCTTAGCTTATTTTGAGTCTCCTTATCTGAGATATTCTTAAGGATTTTTTTTCATATTGAGGGGTTTTGAAGAATGTTTTAGAGTGAGATAAACCTATACTTTATCATCATTTTATCTATCAAGGGAACCTTTGCCTTTCTAAGTTGAGAAAAATACTATAACATTCTTTTGGCTTCCCTATTAATAGAATTCCATTCTTTGATTAGACTAGCTAGGCTTAGACCTACTTCATGAAGTTTACCATTAAAATCCTCTAGTTGTCTCTTATTTTTCCTAACTGATTTATACATGAAGGCCTTACCTTTTTTATAATATTACACTACATCTTCCTCATAAAGAATAATAGGTTTAGGTTTGATTACGATTATATAAAGAGGAAGATCTCATATGATAATTTTAGAATTAGGGCTTGTATGGGAAGGTCTAAGAGGATGCTAGGGGGAGTTCATGGTTGAATTTTATTTAGGGGATTCCTCCTCCATACAATATCCTCTCAATAGGACTTATTTCCCATGTAGTGTCTCATTGTGCTTAACAAGTAGGAAAATAATCCCTTGGTGGATGATGGTATTCACTTAATTAATTTGAAAATTGAGGGTTGTAAATTTTAAGGATTTTAGCAAGAAATATGAAAGACTAATTTTAAATCTTTGGGAATGATTTAGGAGCATAAAATGGTGAAATAAATTAAGAGTGGATTTACCTTCCAAATTAAGGTATTTCATGATTTGAAGGCATACGTATAGCCAATACCTTGGTAGGTCTGTTCATGAAAAATAATTTTTATCTATTTTTAGTGTCTCATACATCCTAAAAAATCTTTGCATCAGCTCCATCTTATTATATTTTTCCTTGAATACTTTTGAACCCTTGCATGACATCCCAATTACCTCTCCAATCAACTCCTTGGTGACACTAATTCTAAGACCTCTTATCTCCACATTTCTTTTACTCCATGTTGCAACAAAATCCTTATTAAGGTCTATGTTGTGCCCTATGATTCATTACATTTTTTCCACTAGACTTCCCTTACATAACTTCCATTATACTTTATTATTATCATGATCCTTTTTTCATGATGTTGGCTTGAGCCTATTTATATCTCCCCCCATTCTATGTTGGGTTGAGAGTAGATTGTTTAAATGGTGATAGAGGTCCACCTTTTCTTGGCTAAGTGTAAAACTAATGTAATTAAAGGGAATTAATGAGATTTATTTCACCTAACTCAAATTAATAAGCTTCAATTCATAACTACAATGATTTTTGAAACATGGTGAACTGAATGTGAATTTCACACATGTGACCAACATCACTGCACACTAAGGCATGATGATTCATTTTAAATTGACCTGGTGATGTGTAGTGGGATGTTGTTATTTTCATTATAGATACATAAAATGGGTATACTAATTCCATAATTGGTTAGTATATCATTCACCCCATTTCCTTTTCAATAGGTATGAATAATGGGAGGGTTCCTTATATCATTTATTAATCCCCTAACATCATCTATGATAGCTTTAATGGTGTGAGATGGGATGGTCTTACTAGATAGATCATCAAATATGTTTATGGAATCACCTTATATGATTAACCTTTCCACTTTGAGTTGTGTATAAATTTGAATACCCCAAATCACTATTTTAGCTTCTGTCATGTGATTGGTTTGGTACCCCATGGGACTAGAATATATAGAAACCATCTTCCCATATGAGTTTTTATATTTTTATTATGTACTTTGTTCTTTTACAACCACACATTGACAAAATCACCCATACACACACACACACACACACACACACACACACACACACACACACACACACACAGAGAGAGAGAGAGAGAGAGAGAGAGAGAGAGAGAGAGAGAGAGAGAGAGAAAGAGAGAGAGAGAGAGAGAGAGAGAGAGAGAGAGAGAGATAGAGAGAGAGAGAGAGAGAGAGAGAGAGAGCTCTACTTTATTCTCTTTTGTGGTTTTTTCCATTTCATAACTTTTCAACTATAAAATACATTTTTTAAATTTATTTTCAATTTTGGAAAGTTTTGAAAAGTTATTTTTTAGTTATAACACACTATTAATAATTTTATAGAAAAATATTGCTTATAAAATAAGATAAAATATTAAATAATAATATAAAATATAAACATGGTTATCTATGAGAAACTAAAGACATGAATTTTCTTGTATGAGAGTAAGAAGAGCTATTATATAGCTAGTGTTAAGTAAAGGAAATATTATATTTCCAACACCCTCCATTAATTTTGATTTTGGACTGATCACACCTGGATTCATGCTTAGCAACTCAAAAATACTTTCGATAATAACTTTGTAAATATGTATATAAATTAATCTTCTGACTTATAAAATTCTAAAAATATTTTACCATCTCCAACTAGTTATATTATAAAGTGAAACCCTACGTCAATATGCTTATTATTTTTATGTAAAACATGATTCTTTGAAAAAGATATTGTAAATTTTTTATCACAAAATATATGTGTTGTTCCATGTTGCTCATGATTTAATTTTAATAATACTCTTCTCATCTAAATTTTGTGGCATGTTACTGATATATAAACCATATATTATGCTTCTATTGTATAAATAGTTACAATGGGCTATTTTTTTAAGGCATTATTTTCTTCTCTTGAGCCAATATGAAATATATAATCAAAAAAATTTATGCCATCAACACTTCCTAGCCATTCATTATCATTGTAACCAGCTAAACCAAAGTCATATAGTGTAGTATATAAAATTACATTATTCTTTTTTCCACTGACATATCTTAGACTTATTTTCCACCTTGTAAGTGAGTGTTTTTTGGAGTCTCCATGAACCTTGAAATCAAAATCATTTCATATATAATGATAGGCCTAATGGTCATAAAATACATCAAACTACTAATCAAAATCTCATATAGTGTTGAATCCACATTGTTAATATTTTACATAGATTTACAATTTGTCATTTTAAACCTATTTAAGACATCATATACATACTTGTTTTGACATATAAATCCATCATTTTTTTTATTCACTCAATTTTAAATAAATTACTTCGTCTGACCCAAATCTATCATCTTAAACTCCTTAATTTCTAATTTAAACATCTCAATTGAAAAATTTCTAGTAAAATCAAGTCATCAATATATAATCATATTTATCAAGATATCACCTTGTATTTTCACCTTGATATAAAGTGTGAATTTTCACCTAATTTTTAAAATACATTTCCCAATAAATATGATTCAACATAGTTATACCAAGCCCTAGTTATTTGCTTGAGCATGTACACATTTTTTTCAATTTATACACTTTTTTCTCATGACTAGGGATCTCATAACTAGGTTTCTATTGCACATATAATTATTTTTTCAATACTTCATTCAATAATTTTGATTTCATGTCCATATGATATACTTTCCACTTGTACTAAGCTATGATTTACAAAATAGATATATTGTGTCTCACCTTTGTAAAGATGTAAAGGCATCATTGTAATTAATTATAAGCTATTGTGAATAATCTTTAGCCACCAATTTTTCTTTAGCTTTCTCAATCTTTCCATCTGCATTGTATTTTTTTATAGCCCCACTTAACATTAATTACATCCTTTCCTATTATAAGGTGCACTAAATCCCAAGTCTCATTTTTCTCAATTACTTCAATCTCATCATCAACAGATTTTAACTAATTCTCACTCTTAATTACATCTTTATAACAAATAAATTCAACTTCTATAAATAAATAAAAATCATAAATGATATCATCATTTTTTTAATTTCATGTTACCTCATACATCTCCTTCAAGATTCTCATATTTTTATAATTAGTGGATTTTAAAATTATCCTTATTCTTGTACTAGGTGGTGTTGAGTAAGAAGGAACAAGGGTAATTAAAACACCAAGACTTAGACTAGTAGTAGGTGGTTGATTTTATATACTTTCACTTGAGTCTTTCATTTTAAGTTGTTGTTTTTGAGTTTTCCATTCCAATCCCATTCTTATTCTTCTTCTTAGAACTTACATCTTTTTTTATTCTAAATTTTTTCTCAATTATAATATATAATGCGTATGATTTTGATTGTTCATTGTAACTAGCAAATATACATTTCTCTCATTTATCATATAGGCTCTTACTCTTATCATCAATCACATGCATAAGAAATGTACCAAAAAAATATCAATTGTGAAACATTATGTTTTTTGTCACTCCATGATTCTTGTGGAATCTTTTTTTTTACAATTTTAGTAGGACATTGGTTCAATACATACATAGAGCATGCTAATGCTTTAGTACAAAATAAATGTGGTAATTTTTTTCTTTCAAATTTCTTCCATCCATTTATATTATTAGTATATTATTTATTTCAAAAACACCATTTTTTTTATGGCATATATATTTTATTAAACTTTTTTTTTATTCCATTACTTTTTAAAAAGATTATAAATTCATTGGACACATAATCACTACCTCTATTTATTTTTAATACTTTTATAAAGTGTCCACTTTGTTTTTCAACTAAAATTTTAAATTTTTGAAATATCCAAAAAGCTTATAATTTTTTCTTTAATAATACCCATGTCTTCCTAATATGATCATCAATGAAAATAATAAAATACCAACTATTTCTAACTAAGGTTACCTACATTGTCTTACATAAGTCTTAATGCAGAATTTTAAGATGAGTAATTGATCTCCATGATTCCATAAAGAATTTTTATCTATGTTTTTTCCCAAAAATTTAACCTTCACAAACTTTATTGGGTTACTCTATCATATGAAATCCTCTCACTATGTGTTTATTATACAAAACTAAAGATTAAATGACCAAATATAAGATGTCACAACCATGATCAATCTTTTATAATAGATTTAAATGAAAACATCAAAATATTTTGAATTTTTAAAGGAAATATTCAATTATTTATCATATACACTCTTGAAAACAACTAATTTCTTTCATTCTTGTCATGAATAACACATGCATCTTTCTTAAAATTAACTCTATATCATTTTTATATAAATTTTCCAATTCTAATAAAATAATGCTTTAGAAAATGGACATAATCAACATCGAGGATATGTTTTTCCTCACCTTGCTTGGTTTGGATTGAAATGTTTCCTTTCCCATCATTGACACTTTTTTTTTATTCCTAAGCTTTACTTCTAATTTAGTTTATCAATCAAATTTTGAAATCATATCCTTAGTTCCAGTTATGTGATTATATACCCATTATCCAAATACCAAAAATCTTTAGTGCTTTCTTTGGTAACATTGCATGTGATAAATATAGATCCATTTTTTTTGTTTTCACCTTCATTATCCTTAGATAAATTGGCATTATTATTTTTTATATTAAACTATTATTTATCACACTCATTGGCATAATGACCAAAATTATTACAGCAATGAAATTATACATGATATTTATCATACCTTTAAACTCCATGTGCATAATTATAGTTATTTCATCTACCTCTTACTATTGAAAATAATTTATTTTTGTTTCTTCCTCCTTGATAAAAATTTATTGTTCTTTCACCTCATGAAAAACCTCTTGGTCTACCTTTACTACTAGTTCCTCTTCTTCTTTTAAAGTTTGAATATGCTTCTATAAATTTTTCAATTTTGATCTTGTTCTAGATTGATATTTTTTTTTTTTAGTTTTTTTTTTTAAGAAAGGAAATATTTTTTACATTCATCCTTTTATTATTTATTTTTAAATAACCCATGACCTCATAAATTGATAAATTTTATAAATATTTTGATTCTTCAATAGAAACTAATTTAGAGTCAAATAATGAAAGCAGACTCCTTAAAATAATATATAAAACTTTGTGGTCTTCTAATGTCTCTCCATGAGATATTATTTGACTGAAAATATCCATTTCACCAATGAAGATCATATCTACTAACTCAAAATCCATCATTTTTAAATTTTCATATTCTTTTATTAACATATGCAATGTTTCTAGTTTAGCTATACTTGTACCTTGATATCTACTCTATAGACTCTCCCATACTTAGTTAGACTTTATTTCTATTGTAAATATTAGAAACATATATTCATTTTTTGAATGTTGTATAAATAATAAGGTTTTTACATCTTTCTTTCTATTATCCTTTAAAATATCCTTCTTTTCTTGTATCAAGGCATTAAAATTTGCTTGGCCAATTGGTTTAGTAAAACCACTCTCTACTAAATCCCATACATCTTGTGAACATAATAAATTACTCATATTCATAATCCAATAATCATAGTCATTTCCATTGAATAGATGAATTTGAGTTTTAGTGAGGATTTTTTTCACACTAGCCATTCAAAGCTAGCTTTGAAAACATTTAATCCTTACTTGATACTTTAAATCCAAACTCTAATACTAATTTATAGGAACTTTGAGTGTGCTTAATATGTTCTAATTATATATTTTATCAAAAAACATTATTGTTTTTATATATTCAAAAAATTAGAACATACATATACACAAAAAAATTTAATTATAATATTAAAAATAATATTACTACATACAAATTTTTTGTTCTTATCCTATCTACTCATTTACAAATTTCTAATTCTTTGTTCTATTTATTTAATATACTTTATTCATCTAAATAAACACGTTAACAAAATTGTGTGTGTGTGGCGGGGGGTGGGGGGGGCACAAGCTATGCCATTTTTTTTCATTCCATAGCATAACATAGATAAAAATATATGTATGATTTTCTTAATTAAGATATAAATATACACTAAATTTATTGTGTTGATATAGTCTAAAAATGGAAAGTATAACTATGATATATATAGAAATGATAAAGAAGAGAAGAAATTATCTTGTTAATATGATAATGTAGTTTTGGATTTGGAATAGGCTAAAATTGAGTGGGAAGACATTTCTAGAATAGTTGTCATATTCTAGATCTAGTGCATCTAGCTATTTTGATAGTTGTATCATCCCTTAACAATTGCATTGATTCTATATTTGATTCCAATGATAATATATTGTACATAAAATATATATAAAATAATATGTAACCACTTGGATGCTTTTAGGTTTAGCTATAATTTTACTCTATACATTCATATCTAGGTCATGGATAGTCACTCCTTATGAAATAGGAAAAACCCTAACTTTTTATCTTTAATATGGCCTTGGGGAAAAATAGGTTAGTGAGAACATAGTGTTGATCTAACCCTAATGAACCCATTATCAAAGGGCATTGCCTTCATATCCAATACTTTATAAGGGGGCCTTTGACTCATGTATTTCTCCCCTACATGTTTGATTGTGTGTGAATCATGAAATATGTGTAAAGAAAGTACAATAATGACCTATCTTGTAACTTGGAAAATTAGTCCCTTGGGCCATTACTTAAGTACTTTAAACCTGTAAATGTGTAATCCCTATGAATATTATGGAAATATACAATATTTGATCAATTAAATGCTTGATAGAATGCTTTTGATAAGTTGCCTTGGTCTCTTTGGCCTTTTTTATAGGATTCATAGGTGAGGAATGAATGAGGGTTGATCTTGTATTTATATCAATATTTTTGGAGTAATAATTTGCATTAAATCACTTAGGTTGACCATTAAGATACATTTCATCTAAAAATTGGATCACTTTAGGGAATTAGATGCTTATTTTAGGGTAGGATAGTAACATTGATGCTACTATATTACCTAGACATTAGTGTCTAGGGAGTAGGATAATAGGTATAGGTTCATAAATGAGATGGAGGATATGTATATTTAAATAATTTTGGTCAATCTAGAAGACCTAGGTCATCACTATAATATTGGTCATACAAAGAGATATATACCAAGTGGCATAAAATAGAGTAGATGTGAGGCTTGTAGAAGCAAAGAGAGTATAGAAGTAAGAGGAACAACCAAGGTCTAAATTTTTTAAGTGTAAAAGACTAAGGTGATACATAATCACAAAATATTATCTAAAGTTAATCCCCCCTTTAATATAGTAATGAAATTTCTATTTTAAAATAAAAAAATAAGTACCTAGTGTGTATGCACATCTTGTTTTTACTTGAGTTGAATTTGAGTGTTTTTATGGTGACTAACTTGTAACCAAGAACATGTTATAGTGTAAAATTATTGAATATAATTGGAGTTAAAATTTCTTGAAATAGATTGAAATGAAATATCAAGGTTTAGGAGTACACATGTGTGTCAATATAACTACCTTACCTATTAGTAAGTTATTTTATAAAATATGTATCATTATAAGGCTATAAAATTGAGATTAGGATAAATATAGATAAATATTTAAAGTTTATATATCCAAGGATATATATAGAGAGAGGTTGGAAAACTCATGCCCCCAACCTTAGATCAAAAGTGAGTTACCACTGGGCAATTGAGATTAGCTCAACTATGCAACTTAATGATAATTGTAACCTAGTGATTTTGGATGATCAAGTCCAACCTAAAAACTAGGCAAGATTTATTGATTTTATCACCTCAACATTACCAAAATGTGAACCAACTATTATAATATATTGGCTCAATATGGTATGTAAAAGTCCATAGGTTATCAATACTTGTAATGGTTTAAGAATCTAAAATTGTTTTAGATTTTGTAATATTAACCACATGTTACATAAGATATGCACCTTAGATATTTATCATGCTAAAAATATGTATAAAAATGATACCAATGTATATAATTCTACCATAAATGTGAATTTGCATCATATAGTTATGTACTTTGGCCAATTCAGATAAATGTGTAAGTATGGAGGACATGCTTTAAAATCATTCCCCCACTATATATCGAGAAATATAAAACTAATATAATTAAAAATATGGAGTAAATGTTTCTAAAACATGCCCCCAATATAAAATAGAGATGATGAATATTAAATAGGTGTCGATAACATGCTTCCAAAGCATGCCTCCACTAAATATGTGAGCTAATATAAGTACCATATACTAAATAAATATGGAGAACATGATTCTCAAGGATGCCCCCAATAAATATTATATTTTTATTGTGTGTAATTCATTCCCATATGACATACCCCCACCAAATCTACAAATTCATATAAGTACCAAATATTGAATGAGTGTGGATAACATGCTTCCAAAACATGCCCCCTCTGAATCTAAAAACTATGTCAAGTGTGTAGAACTTACTTCCCAAGAATTACCCCACTAATATACCCCCAATTTTAGGTGAGTGAGAGATAATAATTGGGAGATAACTCAATACAAAATGGTAAGACAACTATAAAATCTATGAATGTAACCATGTAGCATATAAAAGGAACATGTCTAGGTAAATGTATCATTGAAGTGTATAGAACTAATTTTATTACATGAATGCCTAATATTCATGATAAATATCATGGAAATGTATATATATTAATCTCAATAATAAAATAATCACACACACAAGAGCATTCTTAAGCAATGGAACAAAGAGACCTCAAATAAGTGGCATGTTCAAATGCCACACAATTAAAGGAACATGACTTAGTCAAATGTCCATGATATCAAGGATGACATATTCAAATTTCCATACCAAAAATAATGACATGATGTAAATGTAAAATAAATAATACATAGGCACAAGGGACATAAGCACAGGTTCATATTCAAATTCTCAAACAAGTACGGCAAGACACTTGAGGAAGTGCAAAAAGTAAAGCATAAGTAACCAACATAAACATGTCATATTTACACATGGATCCAATGTGTTATAAAATTATTTCAAGTATATAGCATATAAATTACCATGTTTACTATATAATCATGGATAATATACATGCATAATTACATATTTAATCTCAAACATGATAGTGTAGAGTGATCATTGAATCATATAACCTATGTGTATCAAGATTGAAGAAGCAGATTCCACCCAATTTCCATATGCCATGAGTAGATAGAAATCCCAACATCTAAAATAGGAGTGTATCATGTATCTATGTATGCTTGTATCACACCCAATGTAAAAGTGTAACATATATGTTTATGTAAGAGTAACTGAGTATGTGATCCATTAATATGGAAGTAACACATGGATGACAAGGAGCCAATAAAATATGTATGTACTATTTTTTTTTTAGTTTTGAATTTTTTTTAAATATTTTTGGAGATATTAAAAGTCATCCTATTATGCCATCCTACTAATGGTTATAAATATCTCCCCACTTTAAATCTAGTTTAGTGTTCTATTTACACATCCAAGGACCATATATAGGTGTAATATCTATCACTGTGGTATCAATGGTGCTCTACATATGTAGAATAGGACTCTATGGTTGTGAATAATAGTAACAATAACTAGAGTAGAGGTTTTTGTAACCCATCTTTTAGTGCATGTTCATTTATATATAATAGTGTTAATAAGAACATGTGTATGTTATTTGGATATATTAACATGTTTTATAGTAGAGGATTAGGATTCCATGGAATCCATTGTATGTCTCTGATATAATGGTCCCTCAATTAACTGCCTAGTAAAGGATATTTTCTATTGCTTACCTTTTTGTGGTATATTATCCTTAGTAGGCTTGATATCTAGTTGTTTGGGTATTATTGTATTCTATTCAAGAGGATTCTCATATGGAATTTTAGAAATTATAATTACCTGATTAGCATGAATGTATTTGACACACCCATACACTATAGAAGGTACTACTTAAAAAGTGTGTATCCAAGGTCTTCCTAATAACATATCAAAAATGAATGTGGAAGGGATAAATGAAAATTTAGTAACCACATGTGTATGAACAACTTATAAAGGTAAGTTAATATTTATAAGAACCTTTTGGGAAGTCCCATTAAATGCTCTAATTGATTTGGTAGAGGGGTGTAAATCATGATGAGTATAACCCAAATGTGTAATTAATGTCATGGTGTAATTTTTTTTATTGAACCATTATCAAACATAAAACTTAATATGGGGTGTTTATAAAGGTATGATTAAATGAATGGGGAATAAATATTAGAGTTAGTATCCTTAATTTCACTGCCATCGAAGGAAACAAAAGGTCTATGAACCATAGGAGGTATATGTTGTGTGTAAGTACCAATAATCCCATATATTGGGTGTCTATAATGTGATGGAGGAGGATGTGCATTATATTCCATTTGGACTTCTATTTAATTTTTATAATGTTCTTACAAAATATTGTTAAATTTATGTATTTTTGATGATCCCCTAGTTGTGAAACTAATTCCTTTGAAGGATCCTCGAATGAAACTTTTATTCATCGATAAGAAATTAGGTCTCGTGCTTTAAGGTAAAGAGTATAATCATATAATTTATTGTTCCTTTATGATAATCACAATAATCATTCACATCATATCCTTTAGGTATTTGACTCATATCAACCTCAATAGGATGAAGGAGAGATATAAGATAACACTATAGTAATTATGGGAGTAATAAAGCTAGGGACTTAGATAAACAAGTAAATTATCTCCTTGGTGCATTAGATAAGACAATCTTATTATGTTGTTGTATAATTGTGTTAACCGTGGTGGTTGTTTCTTTTTAGGCTCAAGAGGTTTTACCTTATAAGTTTGTTTTGTTGTAAATTTTTTATTAGATGTTTATGTAGTTGGTGTGTTTGTTATATACTTGATCTTATTCAAAAATATAATCTTTATTTCATGGCCCATACAACATGTCATAATTAATTTAAATATTTAAACTTCTTAAAGGCATTGGACTCATAAAAAGGAGCAAGTAAACTTTGCTTTAATATATCTTGTAACTCTATCTGCCATAGGATTTGTCATTTTGGCTAGCACTGTCTTATATCTCAAGACATATTCATTGATAGGTCCATTATTTCCTTATTTTATTTTGAAAATTTGGGCATGGGAAACCTTTTCAAAAATATTAATGGAAAAGTGTGCTAAAAACTAGTCTATAAGAGGTTTGAATGCTTTTATAGATTAGAGAGGTAGATCATAGAACCACCTCAAAGCATAGTCCTTCAGACTTCTTGGGAATAATTTGGTCAAAATTTTATCATTGGAAGCATAGTCAAGTCATGCCACCTAAAATGCTAGAATATGTTGTTTAGGATCACCCTTGTCATCATAAAATGTGAACTTAGGTGTAATAAATATAGTTGGTAAAGGGTGCCAAGGAATTTCAAGTGCAAGAGGGTTATGCAACACATCTTGAAAATCTATGTCATGAGGGTATTTTAAATATTTTTGTTCAATGTTTGTAATCTTGTCTTTTGAGGTTTTTATAACTTAAAGGAATGATTGAACTATATGCCTAGTGGGACTTAGATTAGCAAGTTAAGTATAAAGGGGATGAAAACATGTTTTGAATAGTAATAGGCATTAAAACTAGTATTTGCAATAACACATAATTCCATAATAGATTCATCAATAGTAATTTTATGTAACAAAGGTTTAAACACATAATTTGTGCCCCCATTAGATGTAGGTGGATTGATAAGTGTGGGTTGATTTATTATTCCTTCTAGGGATTCACCATTACTAGGTGGGGCAGCCTTGGCTTTATCTTATTTACTTATTTCATCTCTTATAACATACAAAAATGCATCTATTAATCCCTTTTTATTATTGAGATGAGCAACTAATGATTTTTTATCTTTTATTTCAGATAAAATTTTTGCACTAACATTTTCCATTGCTTCACAAATGAAAATCTTAAAATTTTCTACAAGGTACAACAATAAAAAAACCCTAATTTACCCTAGGAATTAATCTTAAAAGATTGGGTTTACCAAATGTTTAAACCTAAAATGAAATATATGTTGTATGTTTTCACTTTAAGCTTAGGGTTGATAATATAGAAATGAGATGGCACAAGGGTGATAATTAGATCTATAGTAGGCCAATTAAATGATAAACTTGTATATATAAATGCATTAAATTTATTATGTTGAGATAGTCTAAATGTGTAAAGTATGACTAGGCTAGACATAAAAATAGAAAAAAAAGAGAAGTGCTTATCTTATTCTAATGTTAATGTAGCTATGGATCTAGAACATGATGAAAACATGCAGGAAGATAGTTCTAGAATAGTTTTCATATTTTGGATCTGGTGCCTCTAGCTATCTGGATAGTTACATCAGCCCTATATGGTTACATCGACACTACTATCTAAATTTGAGGATAGTGTCATGTATATAATATCTAGTGAAATAGGATGTGACCACCTAAATGCTTCTATGTTTGGATTTGCCTTCAACTCTAGTGAATTTAGATATAGGTCATGGAGAGTCACTCCTTTTGAGATGGCAAAACCCTAGCTTTCTATCTTCAATGTGACCTTGGAGAAAAATGTGTTAGTGGGCACACAATGTCGATCAAACCCTAATGACCCCACTTTCAAAGGACATTTGCTATATAATCAATACTCTAAAGAGGTCCTTAGACTAATGTAGTTCTCCCATAAGTGTTATCTTGTGTGTGAATCATGAAATGTGTGTAAATTAAGTACAATAGTGACCTAGCTTGTAACTTGGAAAATTAGGCACTTGGTATTCTCCTTTAGTACTTAAGACCTGTAGATCTATAGACCCTATGACTGATTTGGAAATAAGAATAAATAGGGCATTTTTTCTTAATTGAATTCTCTTTTTTAGGTAAGAAGTTTCTAGTTGTAGGTGAGTAATTAATGAGGCTTGATCTTGTATTTATATCAAATCCTTTAGAGTAATAACTTTCATTAAATCACTTAAGCCATCCATTAGGATACATTTCATTTTCAAATTATATGATTTTAGGGCTCTAGACATTTGCATCGAGGTTCAAAAATAATGTCAATTCTATTGTTTGTCTTAGACATTAGTGTTCAAGGAGTAGTAAAATAGGTATAGACTCAAAACTTGTAGAGGTGTAAGATAAATACATAACATTATAGGCAAGATAGAATGTCTATGTCATCAATATAAGACTAGTTAGACTAAGAAATAGGCTAAGGGGCACAAGATAGAGCAAATATGAGGCTTGCAAAAGCAATGAAAGTGTAGAACTAAGAGGAATATCCAAGGTCAGAGTTTACCAAGTGTATAAGACCGAGGTGCTACATAATCAAAAAATATCATCTACAAATATAAAATGTAAAATGTAAATAAGCTTATTTATGTGTAGCTGAAGACATTAAATTTCTTGTATGGGAGTGTGAATTTTTTTTTATACATAGTATTAGGTGAAGGAAAGACTATATTTCCAACATGTATTACCCAAGAAAATAAAAAAAATTTAATGGTGAAAAACACCATTTGATCTAAGTATCAATGAGGCATATAAGTCAATATTAAGCCTTAAATTTGAAAAAAATGGAGCCAAAAAGGTTTAAAGGTTCAATGAGTTCAAAGGTTCAAAAAGAGTTAAGTTCTCAATGAGTTCCAAGAGGTTCAACTGCTTCACAGAGTTCAACGAGTTCAAAGACTTTGGCAAGTTCTAAAGTTTAATAAGTTTGGTGGACTTCAAGAAAAGAAGGATTCAAAGAGTGAAGGTTGAACCATTGAACTATTGAACCTTGAACCAAAATGGTTCAAGGAGTTCAAAAGTTCAACAAGTTCAATAACATCAAAAGACTTAAATGGAAAGAAGACTTCAAAGAAGAAAGATTGAACCATTGAACTGTTGAACCTTTGAACCATAAGAGTTCAAGGTTCAAAGGTTCAAAGGTTTAATAAAGTTCAAAAGACTTAGAGAACAAAGGATTCGAAGAGCTAAAAAAAAAGTTGAACGGATTGAACCTTGAACCAAAATGGTTCAAAGTTCAAAGGTTCAACGAGTTCAACAAAAAAGAAAAGGATCCAAAAACTTTGAAGGACCAAAGAATTTTGAGAAAGAGAATGAACTATTAACTAATGAACTCTCATGGTTCAAAGGTTCAAGGTTCAAAGGTTCAAGTAATTTCAAAGTTTGAAAGGGATCTTCTAGCAAAGGAAGGAAGTGGAAGATTCCAAAGACATGTTCAAAGAGATGGTTCAACCAATTGAACCAAAGAGCTGATTGAACCAAGGAGCCGATTGAACTAAGGAGCTGAAATAGACTGCCCAAACCATTAAACCAATGAACTCTCATGGTTCAAAGGTTCAAGGTTAAATGTTTTTCATGTGACCAATGACTAGTGACATCCATACAAATGTTAAATTCAAGGTAATGAAATGCCCATTTATTTTCAAATATGGTGCAAAACCTTAAAAAAACTTAGCGACTAGCTAAAGAAGAAGCTAAAAGAGCCAGAAGAAAGGGAAAAGATAGCCTAAGAGCTTAGATCATGAGGAAGAGATAAAATATGTTAAGAGAAGAGGGAACAAGAGGGAGAGACAAAAAATATCTGTGCAGGAGTTATTTCTAGTTGGTGAAATAGTCCATCAGGTAGACATCAAAGAGCATGAACAAATCAAGGATGCAGCCTATTTTTATCCATCGAGTAAAGGTGAAGTAGATAGCTACACAAATATCAAGAAGAGGACCAGGTAGCCTATACTTTGGAGGAGACATTTGAGATGAATTGACATGCCATAGTTATGGCCAATGTCCTATTCTAGCATGGCCCCTTGATAGAACTAAAAATACATTCAAGGAATTGAATGTAGCATGGGCCATTCCATGAAACAAAGTGCCAAGTCTTTTTTGGCTACTATATATTGTAATCTCTTATTTTATGCAAGGGAGATTTTTTTGTTATAGAAGCAAAACTCTATCCAAATTGAAAGGCATTTCCTGAGACTTTGAGCTCAGATTATTAATCATATTTCTTTATTTGAATGAGAAAACAAGTGAACTTTTAGAATTTATGCTAAAATAGCTTGTGTTATTTAGGAAATTTTTCTTATGTCCATTTCTTAGAAGCATTCTTGTCCATTTAATTTAACAAGCAGAACTAGTGGAAGTAA
The DNA here is from genome assembly GCA_037957365.1 of Torreya grandis. Taxonomy (NCBI): domain Eukaryota; kingdom Viridiplantae; phylum Streptophyta; class Pinopsida; order Cupressales; family Taxaceae; genus Torreya; species Torreya grandis. Next base: position 545,652 of record JARHVA010007215.1, read on the forward strand.
TCAGGAAGGTGTCCTGAAGCTAACTATGGAGAGACTTTGTGCTGCCACAATTGTCTTTAGCATGTTTATTTTTCTATTTCTATGTAAAGGATCTTGGGATGACTTTGTGCCCTCATTGTCCTTCATATTTCACTCTTTGGCAGTTGAGGTGGAGACTTTGTGCTACACCTCATTCTACTAGTTATTTCACCCTATTCCAGTTACTTTTACTATCTAGGAAGGAATCTAGCTATTGACTAAGTATTACTTCTAAAAAAAGAGAAGAACCTCTAACAATCACCTAGGATTTCTCCTTTATCTGTGAATATCATCTCTAAAAAAAGAGAGATGGATAGTGTTGTCCTATCCCTAAGTGTTATTTTCTACTTATATATATAGTATATATCACCTCATAGTTATAGGGAACCTCCCCTTGATGAGAGGAGAGATTTGTCTCCTTTTGATGTGGTAAACCTACACATTTCGATAATCAATCTCCTTATGATGTGGTTGAAACAACCTATTTTTCTCATCAGTTAGTTGGTGACAAAATATTCATCCAACAATTTTTGGCAACTCTATTAGGGATAGAATGCACAGTTTGAAGCCTCAAGCTTCAAATTGAATCAGTTCTAGTTCTTTTCATTTCAGTTTTACACTCTGGTAGATCCACAATATACTCAAATCTAGAGAGCTAAAGGTATTGTTGACCCTGTATTCAAGTTGGTACGATAAAGTGTTTTTTATCCTTTCCCTTCATCATCTCACCTTCAATGAACTAGGAGTTTTCATCCTACAAAAATCAAGTCTCTATTACCAGGCAAAGTATCCATTTCTAATATTAGTAGAGCTTTATCAATACGTACCCCTCAGGAATTTGTTACCCCTCCATTTAGTAGTCAAATCATGGTGGTTCAAGGCCCCTAGGGTAACTCTTTTGGCCCACTCAATTTAACTCCACCTCTACATGAGCTACCACACAGCTCAAAGAAGAATTTCCCCAAATTCTTTGGTGATGGGAGCATTCATCTTGATGAGAATATTTTTGCCTTCTCCATATATTGTAGTGTGATAGGCATGGAGTATGAGGATGTAGAATTTAGGCTATTTGTGGAGACATTACAAGGTGCTACTATAGACTGGTTCTACCACTTGCAAGCTTGGTCAGTGACTAACTAGAACACTCCCAAAGCCAAATTTGAAATCAAGTTCAAGCCTATATAAGATGTGCATGCCCTACTAGCCTAGCTCACATAAATGAAGAAGGAGCCTCATGAACCTATGAGGGACTTCATTGCCAAATTTGACAAGCTAAGGAATAGGATTCCTACCATTACTTAGCCAACAGCTAAGAATCTCAAATGCTTCTTTATAAAATCTCAAATTCCTAAAGTAAGTTTTTGTTGAGATGAGTTGGCCACATAGACCTTGATATAGCTCAATATTTGGCCACTAAGGTGAAAAATGATCTCATCTTGGCAGGGAAGATAAGGAGAGATCCTAACAGAGATAAATCTTCTTCATCCTCTGAATATCCATATACAGGAACCATTTATCCAATGGTACAAAAGATGGCAAATGAGTTGCTAGCTTTCAAAAATCAAATGGCACAAGGGATGTCTACTCCTTCTTTGTACCAAGATATACCAAGGAGGACACTCCCCAATCCGTCATACCAAGACAATGTTACCAAGAATCAAGGGCAGCCAACTTGTCTTCCTCCCCCTCATGGGAAACTTGTCATTAAAGTAGCACCAACCAACTCAACAATTGGATATCTCAAAATAGAATCTGATTTATTCTTCTAGCTTGAGTTGAACCCAGAAGATGACATTGATCTCTTCTTAGAAAACCAAGAACAATCAGCTGGTGACTCCAACATTAGTTTCCTAAATTACTAGGATGAACCTAGAAGTAAAGGTGAAATAGTTGATGGATTATACACTGTATTCACCTAGTCCTAGAACTAGTCAGCCCAACAAGCTAATAAGAAAAAAATAAAGGAGCATTCTCAACCAAAAATTTCAATTGCTAAGCAAGGAACCACTTTGCCTTTTCAATCAAAGGACCTAGTGATTGTTAAAAAAGTAAGTACCTCAAGTATGCCTTTACCTTAAACTTCAATTTTGTAGATCAGTACCCTCCCCCCTCTTAAAAAATAAAAGTATGAATTGCCTTCCCCTATTCCTAATTTATTTTAAATATTTGATATAATCGACTATGTCAAGAAAACCAAAATTCAAATGTCTAAATTTGAATTCCTGCAATCCAACCCTGAGTAGTTGGATAAGTTGATTCAATGTGTTAAGAATAAAACTATCCTTATTGGACCAACTATTCTAAATGTGACTCCCACATCCACTCAAAATAACTTTGTCATTACTCCTCCTATGGCTTTCGAGAAGACAAAACCATTTTATGTTTCCTTGATGATAAATAGACACTAGTTGAATAATTGTATCATAGACTTAGGTGCGTCTGACAATATCATGCCTACCAAAGTGGTAGAATCTCTTAGACTCACACTAACCAAGACATTTAGGAGATGCTTCTCCATGGAGAACTAATAAGTGCCACTATTAAGACAAATCAAGGATGCCCAATTTGCATTTGTGGCATTCTCAGACAAGAGAATTAAGATGGCAGTCTTGGTGGTCGACGTCCCAGCCCTATACGGCATTCTTCTTGGAATTTTTTTTTGCAAGGATGTTGGTGGTAAGTTAAGTATGGACCTATCTAAAGAAAGTATCTTGATCAAAGGTGTCATGTAGAGATTACTCCTTGAGAAGGAGGTAAAATACATTGTCACTCAAACATCAGTGCCTAAAGCTCAAATTCTATTTGAGTTTTCAAGTGCGGGTAATTACTTATTATCCATGGAGGAGGTTCATGTGGCATCTAATGAAATTCTTGAATGTGATAGCCTAATAATTGATTCAGACAAAATAGTAGAAGAATTGATAGGACACGATGCAAGCACAAAATAATCCTCCCCTTTAATTAAAGAGAAATCTAAAGAAAGGTTAGTTTTTGATAATGTGTGGATTCTCAAATTTGATGGTAGATATTCTTCTACTAGGTTAAGAGCCAGGATTGTGTTGATATCTCCTCAAGGAGATATTTTTTCTTCTTCATAAAAATTATAGTTCAAAAACACCAATAATATTGTTGAATATGAATCATTACTACTTAGATTAAAGGTCACTCAAGACAGAGGCATCAAACTCCTTCATGCCAAAGGAGATGTTGAGCTAGTGGTTTGCTAGGTTAGGAACCTATACAAAACTAAAACTAAGAGATTGCACCATTACCACAATATACTTTGGGATCAAATTGAAAGCTTTGATGCTTTTAGTATCTCTGTAATACCTAGGGAATTCAATAATTGAGCTGATGCATTGGCTATTTCTGAAACTCTTTTAGTTTCTCATCCAAATTTTAAAGGAGACAAGTACACTATCAAACTATTCTTTTGACTGAATGTGTCTAACAATGCCAATCATTTGAAAGTGTTCAATGGTGACAACCAAATCATCACCTTTCTAAAACAAAATGACAGCTTTGAACAACTTCACTTAGAAGGCAGTGGGCCTCAAGAACTTGAATCAGCCCCTGAAACAAGTTCAAACATAGGTGAAGAATTCCTACAGCTAAAAGGGAATATAATTTTCAAAGGACTAATTTCCCTTGAGAAACTATTTGACAAGCACGACAAGTTCATTAAATAACAACAAATAGATTTAAGCTCCTCCCAGGAGTTTGATCAAATAAATTTGGGTACCAAGGAAAATTCCAAGATCGTGAACATTGGGAAGTGCTGCACTCTAGAGGAGAAACTCAAATTTACTACCCTGCTTCACCATTACATGGATGTTTTGGCATACTCCTATGATGATCTAAAGTCGCTTAGGCTTGAAGAAATTCACCATGAAATCCCTTTCAAGAGTGATTCGGTGCCTTTTAAGTAGAAATCTTAGCAGTATAATCTGAAGATATTAGGTACTATTCTATCTAAAATATAGAAAATGTTGAATGCTAGAATAATTTTCCCAATCCATCATTCCACATGGATTACAAACATAGTCCCTATGAGGAAGAAGAATGGCAAAATTTTCCTCTATGTGGATTTTAGGAATTTGAATCAATCCTCCTTAAAAGATAATTACCCCCTGCCCATCATGGATTAAGTCCTTCAGATGGTGACCATTTTAGAGATGTTATCAACGTTAGATAGCTTTTTAGGATATAATCAAGTTGAAGTTGGTGAAGTAGACTAGCATAAGACTACCTTCACCATCCCTTGGGGCACCTTTACATATCAAAGAATGCCATTTAGCCTGATAAATGTTGGCACCACTTTTCAAAGAGCAATGGACCTTACTTTCAAAGATGAAATGGGTAAGTTAATTTTGGTATACCTTGATGACCTAACTATCTTTTCCAAGCAGCACCTTGATCACCTGTGCCATTTGTAACAAGTGCTAGAATGATGTTGCCAGAATGGCATTTCTCTAAATCCCAAGAAGTCTATTTTTGGGGTAATAGAAGGGAAACTTCTCAAACACATTATATCCTGACAAGGCATAAAGATTGATTTAAAAATATTTAAATCCATCCAGGAGCTTATTTTACCCACAAGTAAGACTACAGTTCACTCTTTCTTCAGAAAGGTGAATTTTTTTATGAAAGTTCATTCCCAAGTTCACTAAGAAGACTCACCACATTGTGAACATGATGAATGTAAAAGCCACTTTTAGCTGGAATGAAGAAGGCAAATTGGCATTTTAAGAAATTAAGACAGCTATTGCCCATGCCCTAATTCTGGTTTGTCTAAATTATACCAAAGATTTCACAATGTACAGTTATGCTTTTGAGCACACACTTTCTACAATTTGAGTTCAATAGAACAAAGAAGGTATGGAATCTCCCATATCCTTCATGGGCTATCATCTCAAAGCTCATGAACTAAAATATTCAAATCTAGAGAAGCATGTTTATGCAGTGGTAAAGGTAGTAAAGCACTTCCATTTTTACATCCTAAATTCACACATTATTGCCTTGGTTCCTGATACCATAGTCAAATCCATATTAACTCAATAAGAGTTTGGAACTAAAAGGGACAATTGGATTGCTAAAATCCAAGATTTTGATCTTGTTATCAAACCAACAAAGCTTGTGCAGAGAAGGGGTCTCTACCAATTGATTGTTGATAACAGGCCAAAAGAAACATGGCATGAAGAAGCAAAAATAGAAAACATGCCAACAGTCCTCTTTGTCTCCACCATGAATGAGTGGTATTCAAGCATTGCTCATTTCTTTACCTAGAGTGAGTATCCTACTCACCTATCTTGTAAATAAAGAAGAACTATTAAATTGAAAGCTACCAACTTTGTCCTATGGGACAATAGGTTGTATAAGAGGAATCTCAATGGAGTGTTCCTTCACTGCATGGATAAAGAGTAGTAGGATTAACTTTTGGAGTCCTTTCATAATCTGGCCCATGGAGGACATTTTTATATGTTTGTAACTACCCATAAGATTCTATGAGCTAGGTATTACTGGCCTACTCTATTTCAAGATGCATACAAATGGGTACGAAGATGTGAACTATGCCAACAATTTCTTAGAAGACCCAAGTTAGTTGCTTTGCCTCTTAAGCCAATGGTAATAGAAGAGCCATTTCAATAATGGGTAATCAATTTCATTGGTGTTGTAAACCCATCTTCAAGTGTTAGACATGATTATGTCCTCACAACAATAGATTACTTCACCAAATGGGTGGAAGCTATTCCAACCAAGCATGTTACTTCAGAAGTAGTATATAGTTTCCTCAAGGAGAACATCATTTCTAGGTTTGGGGTCCCAACCAAGATTTTGATAGATAATGCGGCCTATTTATCTTCCAAGGAGATTACTCAGTTCTATTTCTATTATGAGATTACCCTCTCCCACTCTTTTGATTATTTTACACAAGGGAATGGCCAAGCAGAATCGAGTAACACGAACTTGGTGACCATCATCAGGAAGCTAGTGGATGACAACCAATGAACCTGGCATAAATCATTGGTTGATGCTTTATGGGTAGATAGAATTATACCCAAGAGGCTGATAGGTATGTGACCATTCCAAATTTTGTATGGTCTCAATGTAGAGATACCAATCACCCTGGAATTACCAGCATTGAAATTGGCAAAGGTGGTTAAAGATCAAACATATGAAAGCTCCATCGATAAAAGGATCATGTGCCTAATTGAGCTAGATGAGCAATGAACTATGGTGGTGGACCGAATCGCTGCACATCAAAGTCTAGTGAAGTAGCTCTTTGACTAGAAAACAAAAACCCATGATTTCCAAATTAGAGACCAAGCCCTGTTATGGGACAAGAAAAGAGAACCAAAGGGAATGCATGGGAAATTTGATTCCCTATGGAGAGGCCAATTTGCTATTCATTAGCTCAATGGTGAAAATAGTTTCCTACTAAAGTATCAAGATGGCACACCTTTTTCTCTACCTCACAATGGGCAACATTTGAAGCACTTCAATTCTTGAAGTATTAGATAGGATCATTTATACATATGTATAATTTTTGTATAGTATTTAGTTATATTTTATGCTTTTCATTTTCATTTTTTGGCACCTTTCTCTTTTGGGTAGCATGAATCTATAGCCTAATGGCATACTTGAAGGCACTAGAGATTCTATTTTCTACTCCCTTTGATTGTGTTTAAAATCAATGAAAGTTTCCCAACTGGAGCCAGCTATTGTTCCCAAAATTTGTCACTCATTTACAGGGATAACATATCAACTATTTTGGTCTTACAGGCCAAAATTTTCTCTTCCCTTATCAAAAAATGTTCTATGCACTCCAATTCTTCAATTATTCAAGATTTTTTAGCTAAAGGACTCACAAGTTCAATAGGTTCAACAACTTCAATAGGTGAGCTCTCACAAAGGAACAAGTTCCCAACACTTAGGCAATTTCAAGGTTGGTTCAACATTGAGGTTCAACTAAAAGGTCCATCGATAGGATTCAAATAAATAGAATGAACCATTGGACCATTGAATCATTGGACCCCACTTCAAAGGTTAAAGTTTCAATGAGTTCAAAGGTTTAAAAAGAGTTAGGTGCTCAATGAGTTCAAAGAGGTTCAACTACTTTGAAGAGTTTGAAGAGTTCAAAGACTTCGTCAAGTTCTAAAGTTCAATAAGTTTGACAGACTTAAAGAAAAGAAGGCTTTGAAGAGTGAAGGTTGAACTATTGAACTGTTGAACCTTGAACTAAAATGGTTCAATGAGTTCAAAGGTTTAACAAGTTCAATAAGATCAAAAGACTTAAATGGAAAGAAGACTTCGAAGAAGAAAGATTGAATCGTTAAACCGTTGAACCTTTGAACCATAAGAGTTCAAGGTTTAAAGGTTCAAAGGTTAAATAAAGTTCAAAATACTTAGATAAAAAGGATTCGAAGAGCTAAAAAAAAAGAAAATTTGAACCGATTGAACCTTCAACCAAAATGGTTCAAAGTTCAAAGGTTCAATGAGTTCAACGGAAAAGAAAAGGATCTAGAAACTTTGAAGGATCAAAGAATTTTGAGAAAGAGAATGAACCATTGAATCAATGAACTCTCATGGTTCAAAGGTTTAAGGAACTCCAAAGTTTCAAAGGGAGCTTTGAGTAAAGGAAGTGGAAGACTCTAGAGACAAGTTCAAAGAGATGGTTTAACCGATTAAACCAAGGAGCTGATTAAACTAAGGAGCTGAAATGGATCACCCAAACCATTGAACCAATGAAATCTCATAGTTCAAAGGTTTAAGGTTTAATGTGGTTCAAGTGACTAGTGACTAGTGATGTCCCCATGAATGTAAAATTCAAGGTAATGAAATGCTCATTCATTTTCAAATATGGCATGGAACCTTAAAACAAACTCAGTGACCAACTAAAGAAGTTGAAAGAGCCAGTAGAAAGGGAAGAGATAGCCCAAGAGCTCAGATCATGAGGAAGAGATAAAATGTGTTAAGAGAAGAGGAAATAAGAGGGAAAGACTAGAAATATCTATGCAGGAGTTATTTCTAGTTGGTGAAATAGTCCACCAAGTGGACATCAGAGAGCACAAACAAATCAAGGACGCAGCCTATTTTTCTCCATTGAATAAAGGCAAAGTAGATAGCTGTGAAAATATCAAGAAGAGGACCAAGTAGCCTATACTTTGGAGGAGACATTTGAGATGATTTGACATGCCATAGTTAAGGCTGATGCCCTATTCTAGCATGGACCCTTGATAGAACTAAAAATGCATTCAAGGCATTGAATGCAGCATGGGCCATTCTATGAAACAAAGTGTCAAGTCTTTCTTGGTGGCTATATATTGTAATCTCTTATTTTATGTAAGGGAGATATTTCTATTATAGAAACAAAACTCTGCCCAAATTGAAAGGCATTTCTTGAGACTTTGAGCTCATATTTTTAATCATATTTCTTTATTTGAATGAGAAAACAAGTGACCTTTCAAACTTTGTGTTGGAATAGTTTGTGTTATTTAAGAAATTGTTCTTATGTTTGTTTCTTATAAGCATTCTTGTCCATTTAATTTAACAAGCATAACTAGTGGAAGTATTCAGGAAGGTGTCCTAAAGTTGAGTGTGGAGAGACTTTGTGCTGGCACAATTATCTTTAGCATGTTTGTTTTTCTATTTCTATGTAAAGGATCTTGGGATGACTTTGTGCCCTCATTATCCTTCATATTTCACTCTTTGGTAGTTGAGGTGGAGACTTTGTGCTACACCTCATTTTGTTGGTTATTTCACCCTATTCCAGTTACTTTTACTACTTAGGAAGGAATCTGGCTGTTGATTGAGTATTACTTCTAAAAAAAGAAGTACCTCCAGTAATCACCCAAGATTTCTCATTTGTCTGTGAACATCATCTCTAAAAAAAGAGAGATGGATGGTGTTGTCCTACCCCTGAGTGTTATTTTCTACTTATGTATATAGTATATAGCACCTCATTGTTAAGGTGTGGAGCTAAAAGTTTCACCAAAGGAGCGCATTGCAGAAGTTGCAGGTTTACACAATCACCATCGTCGGTTAGGAGTGACTGACATCGGTCAGGAGTAGTTCAGGAGATGTTGGCATTGGCAAGGATCGTCTGATGTTGGTCACAGGCAAATAGGCAGGAACCGACGTTGGTTACCTGTGCATCCAGAAAGCTATTTTCATTGACAGAATCGAGTGTTTGCATGTTAGGATTAAGTGATAGTATTAAGTCCACATCTCTATTATTAATAAGATTGTTTTAGAGCCATTGTTTAAGAGGCATAACTATTGGTTGTAAATGCATGCTCATGTTTCCTAATTATTATATAATAAGATAGATCTTCTTAGCTTATTGTAGTGTAGAGTGTTGAACAGTACAGAATTGTATATGTGAATCATTCCAAGTTGTTGGAGTTGATTGTAATTGAGAGAGAGAGAGCTCTTGAGGGAAAGAGATCTAGAGAGAGATCTGTACATCTGAGAGAGGTGTGGAAGAAAAGAAGTTTCTTCAATTGTATTCCTTCTGTAAAGAGTTTAATACAAGTTTTCAGGGTGGTTTCTTGTATCTCTTCTTGTTTGCTATTATCTGATTCTAGTTACTTATCTTTTTAATTTAATTTTGCATTTATTGCTTTCATAAGTGTAATCAACATTGTTGGTTGATCCCAAACAAGTGATATCAGAGCTTAGGTTGACTAACAAGTGTTTTAGATCTGGTTAGTGTGTATTGATTACAAGGTACTCACAGGGGTTTCTATAGGGATTTCTGTTTGAGTGGGAGAAGCAATGGCAGAAGAAATCAACTGAGAATGGAGAAGTTTAATGGCAAAAACTATCAACATTGGAGAATGCAAATAGAGGATTATTTGTATCATAAAGATCTATACTTATCATTAGGTGGGATTGTAAAGAAGCCCATAGACATGGATGATGAAGAATGGGAAGTTCTTGATAAAAATGCTCTGGGGTCTATAAGACTGAGTCTGGCATCTACTGTGATATCTAATTTATCACAAGAAAAGTCTACAGTAGAGTTAATGACTACTTTAGCAAATTTATATGAAAAACCCTCAGCTTCTAATAAGGTATATCTTATGAAGCAGTTATTTAATTTGCATATGCAGGAAGGTGGATCTGTATCTAATCATCTAAATGATTTCTATGGAATTGTAAATCAATTAAGTTCAGTCAAAATAGTGTTTGATGATGAAATTAAAGCTCTTTTAATATTATGTTCTTTGCCTGAAAGTTGGCATAGCTTGGTAATGGCAGTTAGTAATACTGCATCTGCTTCAAATATTTTAAAAGTAGAGGATGTTGTTAGTGTGATCTTGAATGAATAAATTCATAGGAAAAGCACAGAGAAAACATCAGGGAATGCTTTAAGTTTTGAGAACAGGGGAAGGCAAAAAGAGAAGAGCAAGAAAGGGAGATCAAGGTCTAAGTCAAAGGTGAGAGGTAGATCCAAATCTAGAAATGGCAGGAAGCCACAATGCTAGAATTGTGGAAAGATTGGGCACATAAGCAGAGATTATTGGTCAAAGCCTAAGGAGGACAATCAACATGAAGGAAAGGAAGAAGCAAAGGTTGCATGTATTGCATAAGATGATTTAATATTCTCTTTACATAATAATATAGAATCTTGGGCTTTAGATTCTGGTGCATCTTTTCATGCTACCCCTAATAGAGAATATTTTAGTGACTATATCCATGGAAATTTTGGAATAGTGTATTTAGGGGATGATGAGCCTTGTAAAATTATTAGCAAAGGAAAAGTGCTGCTGAAAATGCAAAATGGCAACACATGGGTGTTGAGAGACATCATGCATGTTCCTAGCTTGAAGAGGAATTTGATTTCTACAGGAAAGTTAGGGGATGAGGGTTGTACAGTAACTCTCATAACTTAATCTTGGAAGGTGACCAAGGGTGCACTTATAATGGCCAGAGGTAAGAGAGTAGGTACTCTCTATTTATGTAATTGTGTTACTAACAATTCTCCTTCTGTATTATCTACTTCAGATGTGGATGCAAAATTGTGGCACTCTAGGCTCGGCCACATGAGTGAGAAGGGAATGTCCATTCTTAAGTCAAAAGATAAGCTTTCAAATTTGAAAAGCATAGATCTGGATTTTTGTGAGCACTATGTTTTTGGGAAACAAAAGAGAGTGAGTTTTCTCAAGACTGGGTCAACAAAGAAGAAGCATAAGTTACAGCTTGTTCACACAGATGTGTGGGGACCGGCTCAGGTTGCTTCTATTGGAGGATCACAGTACTATGTTTCACTCATAGATGATGCTACAAGAAAGGTATGGGTCTATTGTATTAAGAAGAAATCTAATGTATTTGAGACTTTTAAGATTTGGAAAGCTATGGTTGAGAATGAAATAGGCAGAAGATTGAAGTGCCTAAGATCTGACAATGGTGGTGAGTTCTATAGCTATAAGTTCAAATGGTATTGTTATATGCATGGAATATATAGGCAAAGGATAGTTCCAAGGACACCTCAACAAAATGAATTTGCTGAAAGGATGAATAGAATAATTATGGAGCGTGCAAGGTGTATGAAATTGCATGCTGGTTTACCCTTAGAGTTTTGGGCAAAAGCTATTGATACTGCAGTGTACCTGATTAATAGAGGACCCTCTACAGCTCTAGATGGTGGAGTTCCAAAAGAGGCATGGATAGGTAAAAAGGTAGATCTCTCATTTCTCAAATTTTTTGGTTGTGAAGCCTTTGTGCACGTTGATAAGGAAAATAGAAAGAAGCTGGATGCTAAGTCTATGAGGTGCACATTTATTGGCTATGGCTCTGATGATTTCAGATTCAGGTTTTGGAATCTCAAAACTAACAAGATAATTAGGAGTTGTGATGTTGTTTTCAATGAAAAAGTGATGTATAATGATCAGCTGAAGAAGCTGAATCAATCTAGGTAGAGCAATGGAGAATTAGATGAGGTGACGGTCCAAAATGAGCTCACAGGAAGAAATAATCACCAACAGGAAAACACAGAGACCAACATCGGCCAGGTAGAAATTGATGTTGGTAGAACATAAATCGATGTCAGTCATACAGTGATCGACGTCAGCCAGGAAGTAACTGACATTGGTCAGGTAGAACTGACGTCGGCCAGTTACAAGCCTGGAAGTGACCGAGGTCGGCCACTGTTAGAGAATTTAGGTGGACAACATGTTGTGAATGAGTCTCAGACGCCCATCAGGAGGTCAAAAAGAGTAAGTAAACCTCCAATTTGATATTCCCCTTCATTATTCTATTTATTGCATACTGATGGTGGAAAACCAGAGAGTTTTGAAGAAGCAATACAGGTAGAATCCAAGAATCAATGGGAGTGTGGCATGGTTGAGGAGATGGAGTCCTTGAAACAGAACCAAACATGGGATTTGGTTGAGTTGCCAGCTGGTAAGAGGAAATTGAAGAACAGATGGACCTAAAGATTAAAGGAAGGTGAGAACGGACAGATGAGATATAAGGCCAGGTTGGTAGTGAAAGGATTTGCACAAAAGCTAGGTATTGATTTTGGTGAGATTTGTTCTCCTATTGTTAAAATGACTTCTATATGGACTGTATTATCTTTAGTTGCTATTGAGGATTTGCATCTTGAGCAAACTGATGTTAAGATATCATTTATTCACAGAGATTTGGATGAAGAAATATATATGGATCAGCCAAAAGGATTTGAGGTCAAGGGTAAGGAGAAGTTAGTGTGCAGATTAAAGAAAAGCTTGTATGGCCTCAAACAAGCTCCTAGACAGTGGTATTTGAGATTTGACAGGTTTATGACTGAGCATGGCTTTAGTAGGTGTCAATCTGACCATTGTGTGTATTTTAAGAGATTGGATAATGGTAGATATATTATTCTATTGTTTTATGTAGATGATATGCTGGTTGCAGGATCACACATGTAGGATATCTCTGAGCTTAAGGTGAAATTAGCTCACACATTTGCCATGAAGGATTTGGGAGTAGCAAATAAAATCTTTGGCATGAGCATTAAGAGAGACAAGAAAAATCACAGGTTGATTTTGTCTCTAGAGGATTATGTGAACAAGGTGTTGAAACGGTTCAATATGCAGGATGTAAAATCGGTAAGCACACCTTTGGCTGGACATTTTAAGTTGAGTAAAGAACAATGTCCTGATTCATATGATGAGGTAGAGTACATTAGTAGAGTTCCATATTCTTCCATAGTAGGGAGTTTAATGTATGTAATGGTGTGTACTAGACTGGATATTGCCCAAGCAGTGGGAGTTGTAAGTAAGTTTATGGCCAATCCAAGGAAGGAACACTGGAAAGCAGTTCAGTGGATCCTTAGATATCTTAGAGGAACCAGCAATAGGCATTTGTGCTATGGAGGTTTAGATACTTCCCTACATGGTTATGTAGATTAAGATATGATAGGTGATTTGGATGGCAGAAGAAGCACCACAAGTTATGTTTTCACTATTGGTGGAACGGCGGTTAGCTGGATATCAAAGTTGTAGAAGGTTGTTGCCTTGTTAACTAAAGAAGCAGAGTATATTATAGTCACAGAGGCTAGAAAAGAGATGATATGGATGACATGGTTCATGGAAGAGCTAGGAAAGGAGCAAGAGAGTTGAAAATTGTATAGTGACAGTTAGAGTGCAATTCATTTGGCTAAGAATTTATCCTTTCATTCAAGAACAAAGCATATATAGCTTAGGTACCACTTCATAAGACAGGTATTGGAAGATGGTGAGTTGAAGCTGGAGAAGATCCATATAGATAAGAACCCTGTTGATATGTTAACCAAGTTGGTTACAAAGGAGAAGTTGAATCTTCATTCAACTTCTATTGGTCTTCATGATTGAGCTAAAGATGGAGGAGCTAGAAGATGTTGTTGTACAGGTACTGGTGCCACTATTTATCTTCATGTGGGAGATTGTTAAGGTGTGGAGCTAAAAGCTTCACCAAAGGAGTGTATTGCAGAAGTTGTAGGTTTACACAGTTACCGGCGTCAGTCAGGAGCAACCGGCGTCGGTCAGGAGCAGTTCAAGAGATGCCGACATGGCAAATAGGTAGGTATTGATGTTGGTTACCTGTGCATCCAGAAAGCTATTTCTATGGACAGAACTGAGTGTTTGCATGTTAGGATTAAGTGATAGTCTTAAGTTTGCATCTCTATTATTAGTAAGATTGTTTTAGAGCCCTTGTTAAAGAGGCATAACTATTGGTTGTAAATGCATGCTCATGTTTCCTAATTATTATATAGGATAGATCCTCTTAGCTTATTGTATTGTAGAGTGTTGAACAGTATAGAATTGTATATGTGAATCATTCCAGGTTGTTGGAGTTGATTGTAATTGAGAGAGAGAGCTCTTGAGGGAAAGAGATCTAGAGAGAGATCTGTACATCTGAGAGAGGTGTGGAAGAAAAGAAGCTTCTTCAATTGTATTCCTTCTATAAAGAGTTTAATACAAGTTTTTAGGTGGTTTCTTGTATCTCTTCTTGTTTGCTATTATCTAATTCTAGTTACTTATCTTTCTAATTTAATTCTATATTTATTGCTTTCATAAGTGTAATCAACATTGTTGGTTGATCCCCAACACTCATATTTATAGGGAACCTCCCCTTGATGAGAGGAGAGATTTGTCTACTTTTGATGTGGTAAACCTACACATTTGGCTAATTAATCTCCTTATGCTATGGTTGAAACAACCTATTTTCCACATCACTTAGCTAGTGACAAAATATTTACCCAACAAGGTGAAGAATCAAATCTAAATTCTACATTTAGAAAGTCAATTGCATTGCATCAGGATAAAGACATGAGAGAAAATTAAATATTTTCTCCATTAGGTTACTAAATTTTGTACCTCATTATAAGCTTTGGACAAAAAAATTGGACATGACTCTCTCATACTCATTTTTTTGGTGTGCTTCCCTCTACATACAAGGGTTTTTTAATATCTTTGAGTTTTTCCAATCAAAAACCCACCTTTGAGTAAATGGGAAACATAATTTGGTAGGAATAAAATATGCATGACAAATAAGATACTAAGGAGAATCATGCCTTGGATACACATTAGAAATCAAATAATCCCACCAAGATTACAAATTATCTTCCTAAGTAGTATAAATAATATGATAACCATTCACATTCATAGAAGACATGTCTCATATGTGGAAAGAATGTGCATGAGATCAAATACTATTGGTATAATGCATTTAAAATATTGGTATAGTGCATTTAAAAATGGTTCATCTAGTAACAAGAAATTTCCATTGTAAAAATTCCATAATGATATAAGAATTTATAATATTCACAATGGAATAATAAACCTTCCACATGGCAACAACATGGTAATATTGCATAAGATGATTATCCTCCAAAAGGATATTTTTTTTATTTCATACAGACTCATGAGGGGATCACTATTTACTAGGTGGAATTAGAAACTACACAACATACAATTAGATGAAAATATTGGTTC
Source organism: Torreya grandis (assembly GCA_037957365.1). Classification (NCBI taxonomy): domain Eukaryota; kingdom Viridiplantae; phylum Streptophyta; class Pinopsida; order Cupressales; family Taxaceae; genus Torreya; species Torreya grandis. Next base: position 561,131 of record JARHVA010007215.1, read on the forward strand.
ACCAATATAATTCATAATTTCATCAAAAACATATTTCTATTGGTAATGATACATCATATAGTGTCCAAGGTGTAAGTGATGTATTATTTCAACTAAGCAAACATTTATGTAAACATACAAATGTTTTTTATAGTGTAGGTACAATAATTAAATTATTTTACATCATCTAATGGCTCAATCACAACCTTAATATTAAATTTGATCATAAATATGGTGATAATATATGTCCCATTTGAGAAAAATCCATAATCTCAATGATTTTTGCATGTGCTTCTAAAGTAGGAAACATGTTTGAGCTTAATTTCATCCAGAATAATAATAATTCTTTGGTATCTTGGGTAAATGATTTTATAAATCTTTGGAATCAAAGATATATCCATCATATAATTTACTAATTATTGGCATTCATCATGCATAATATGTTGAGAGGCCCTCTTTCAATTAATGTAATGAAATTAATTCAAAAATAAAGTAGAATAGCAGAAGTAGATCCAAATATGATTGAAATATATCCAAATATATGATAATAGATAAGCCACTTCGAGGGGGCAACCTCCACAAGCTTCAATAAGAGCAGAATTCACAATATGATGCTAAATAATTACCCACTACCTCCTATATATAGTCTATCTAGGCCATGGTTACTCCATAGGTTGACCTATTAACCAAATGAATGGATATATAAATGTGAAATAACATCAAAGAAGGATAAGTAAGCCATAATTCAGCTATTCCTATCCTCATACATGGGATAGGTTAGGGCCATAGCATGCCCGTCCCCTTTAAACCAACATTGTCCTTAACGTTGAACAACTCTAGATGTTGTTGTATAAAATATTCACCTTCCCAAGTTGCATCTTCATTGCTCAGGTTCTTCCACTTGATTAGATATTCCCTAATCTCTCTAGTTCTCAACCTCTTAGTATGTGTTTGGAGGATCTTCTCTGGTTCTAAAATGACTCATCCTTCATCTAGTTTTGGGAGTTCTGTTTGGGCTGAAATTGTCTATCCAATGACCTTCTTCAAATGTGAAACATTAAATACTGGGTGTATGTGACATGAATGAGGTGACTCGATCTTATAAGCCACACTTCAAATTTTATACAAAACCTGATAAGGGCCATAATACTTAGGAGCAAGTTTGTTGTCCTTTTTCTATTGCTTTAAGGACATCTACTTATAAGGCTGTAAATGTATAATTACCTAGTCACCTACCTCAAAATTTCACTCATTACGGTGTTGATCTACTTTTTGCTTCATTCTATTTTGTGTCAAGGACAAATTCTCTCTCAAACTAGCTAAAACCTCTTGTTGATGTTGAATGTGCTCCTCCACATTTCAAACCTTGGTTTGCACCTTTAATGAAGAAGTGATGGAAGGTGGATGGTAACCATATAGTGCTAGAAATGGAGACACTTTAGAAGAGGTATGGAAAGATGTGTTATACCACTATTCTATAAGTGGTAGCCATTTAACCCAATGTTCATATTTATCTGATACAAAACAACAGAGACACCCCTCTAAACATTTGTTAACCACTTCTATTTGTCTGTCAGATTGGGGGTGGTAAGATGAGCTATGAGCTATCTAAGTACCCAAAAGGAAAATAGTTCATTCTAGAAATTACTAGTAAAAATAGGATCATGATCACTTACGATTATTTTTGGGGTTCCATGTAATTTTAGAACTGCATCCAAAAAAGTAGCTACTACTATACTTGCTAAAAATGGGTGTGAGAGAGCACAAAAATGGGTATATTTTGTAAGCCTGTCCAAAATGACCAAGATAACATTCTTACCTTTATAACAAGGCAACCCTTTCATGAAATCCATGGAAAACTCCTCCCACCTTTGACTAGGAATTGATAATGGTTGTAATAGACTGAGGGTCTTAACTGTCTCACCTTTATTCTATTGGCATATCAAGCATTATGCCACAAACTTTTGTACATCTCCCTTGAGTATTTCCCAAAATAATTCTTTCTTAATTCTGTTATATGTTTTCAAGAACCTTGAGTGTCCCCCAATTAGAGATGCATGCAACTCCGTAAGAATCTTATGCTTAAGCTCTAAATGTTTGCACAAGCATAACCTACCCTTATACCATAGGACATTACGTTTCCATTCAAATTTATCAGAGGCTAAAGTACCTTGCTAGAGATTTTGAATCAGAACCTATGTATCCTTGTTTTGCTCCCATTCTAATCTAGCTTCATCCACCCAACCTGCTTGTAATATGGATATTGCATAAAGTAATAATTCTATGGATGTATCTTGTCTAGATAGTGCATTTGCTACTACATTATCTTTACCTTTCTTATAGATGATTTCAAAATCATAACCCAACATTTTGGTTACCCACTTTTGTTGTTCCTTATATGATAATCTTTGTTCCAAAAATTATTTAAGACTATCATGATCATTTTTCACCTTAAAGTGTCTACCCATCAGATAGGGCCTCCATTGTCTAACTGCATGAAGAATAGCCATCTTTTCTTTCTCATAAATAGATTTTTGTAGATTCTTACCTTTGAATTGATGACTCTCAAATGTAATGGGTCTTCCTTCCTACATTAGTACCACTCCCAACCCATATTTAGAAGCATCACATTCAACAGTGAATGTCTTTGAAAAGTTTGGAGTAGCCAAAACTAGAGTGGTGCACATAGCTACTTTTAGTTTCTCAAATGCTTTGGTGGTGGCATCATTCCAATAGAAGGCATCCTTCTTTAGCAATGCAGTGAGTGGAGCTACTATGCTACCATAACCTTTCACAAATCTTTGGTAGTAACTTGTTAGTCCTAGGAACCCTCTGAGGTTTTTGAGAGTTTTTGGCATGGGTCATTCCATCATATCTTTAATATTCTAGGGATCAACTTTGACACCTTCATGGGAAACAATGTGGCCTAGGTACTCTACCTCTTGTACTCCAAAAGCACATTTGGATGGCTTCGCATAAAGCTGATGCTTCTCCAAAACTATCAACACCTATTTCACATGTTGTAGATGTACTTCCCATGTCTGACTATAGATCAATATGTCATCAAATAAAACCAACACAAACTTCCTTAAAAAAGGCATAAAAATAGTGTTCATCAAGCTCTAAAAAGTAGATGGTGCATTTGTAAGACTAAAGGGCATTACCAAAAACTCATAGTGGCCCTCATGTGTTCTAAAAGTAGTTTTATGAACATCTTCATCCTTGATTCTAATTTGATTGTACCCTGACCGAAGGTCTAATTTTGTGAAATAATTAGCACCATATAACTTATCTTTGATGGTGTACTTGTTGAGTTCCCTATAATTTGGGCACATCCTCCATGTGTCATCCTTATTTCATACCATGACCACTAGTGATGAATATGCACTTTGGTTATTCCTGATGACCCCTATCTCTAGCATCTCATAGACAATTTTTTTGATTTCACTCTTTTGTGCATATGGATATCTATATGGTTTGATATCTAGTGGTTGACTCCCTAAAAGTAGTTGAATGGCATGATCATGTTCTCTTTTGGTGGTAGTCCTTTTGGCATGGCCCCAAAAATAGATGGGTGGTCATCAAGAATCATCTATAGATTATGATGTGTAGATGTGTGTGTGGGTTGAACTTTTATGGAAATAATCATGCAATAATTCCCTTTTCCCCCTTTTTTAGTATCTTGGTCATCTGATGTGAACTAACCAATTGTGGAGATTTCACCTATAATCCATGTAGTTTAATTTTCCTACCTTCAGAATGAAAGCACATGAATAGTTCTTAGAAGTTCATCTCAATGGTACCCAAGGTTATGATCCATTAGACTCCCAAAACAATGTCTATGTTACCCATGGGAATGGCAAACATAGGAGAATCTAGATTGTACTCACCCATAACAAGCTTAATACTATGGCATTTTCCTAAATAATTAATTGTGCCACCATCCACAATCATGACTTAAAATTCTAGTGCTAGGTAGATATAACAATTGAATCAAGTGGCCAGCTTATGGTTGATGAAGTTATGTGTGCTTCTTGAATCAATCAACACTGTCACCTTTCATTTCTTGAGGAAACCCACCACCTTAAGAGTTTGTGGAGTGCTAATACCTGTAAGTGCATGACAAGAGATTGTAGGTTGGGAATTTTTAGGTACCTCCTCTATCTCTTCCTCATCATCATTAGAGGCATCATCTTCCTCTTCATCTTCATTAGATCCCTCAGTGTAGAATAACTTCTTCTCAGCACATCTATGTACTTTGCTCCACTCGCTGTCACAACTAAAACATAATCCTTTTACATGCTTCTCTTCAATTTGTTATGGGTTCAATTTGGTAGGTGGAGGAAATGTTGGTGTCGACATGTTATGATCTTTGAAGTGAGTGAATGGCTTCTTCTTGTTGGCTATGAATTTTTCCTCAACTATGTGTGCCATGATAATAGAATCAAAAATCCTAAGTGGATTAAACATGTGTACCTCATGTTGAATGTGGTCCTTGAGACCACCCAAAAATAGGTCATTTAAGTTCTCCTCAAGAATTATCTTCACACATAAGGATAGGTTCTAAAAATGATGAATATAATCCTTGATAGAGCTAGTCTATCACAATTTTGCCAGTTGGCTGAAGTAATTCTCTATCACACTATTTCTATATTGTAATTGAAGTTCCTCTATAAAAATTGACCAAGTGACATTGAGAGTCATCTTTTTCTTTTGAGCACACAACCATCGATACTAAATGAATTTATTAGGTTTAAGATATAAGGATGCCATGGTAACCTTCTGTCCACCTGGGATCTGATGTAGGTCAAAAAAATTCTCCATTTGGTTGATCCAATTGAGTGGATCTTTTCCATCAAATTTGCACATATCCACCTTTGGTAAGAGGTTCCTCTGTGGCACTGTAGTTAGATTTGAAGTAGATTGGTTGGGAGAACCACCCTAGTGGGGCTATGTAATAGAGTTAGCTAGATGATTTGACTGATTATTTTTCAAATCCATTATGATATCTACCAAACTATCTTGTACGGATTTCATATTAGATTATATGCCTTGTACCTCACTCTGAATGCCTTGCACACTATAGTCAAGCTGGCTCACTTTATGATCTATGTCAGAGAACCCTTGTACAAAGGATCTAGTACCTACCCCTTCTGACTCCATATCTTCCTTTTTAGGATTTAACCTAGAGTTTTAGCACCCTTTCATTAGCCTCGAGTTTGTGGACCTGCCATAAAAGGGCTTCATGATGTCGACCCTAATTGGCACTTTTGACCCAACTTTGATCAAGTGATTTTGGAATTATTTCAGCCTCAAATAAAAACTTACAAAGAACAACCCCTATCCAATTTTTTTAAGATTTCCAAAAATGTAAATAACTCAAAAAAATGCTTTAAATTACACACTATAGAGCAATTTTATGAAAACCCCTAAAATGGAGATAAATTTTGTAAAATAAATCCAAATGATCTAAAATTTTAGTGGAATCTTAAATTAATTATTTATCACCTCCACTAAAAAAATTTCAAATAAATTCTCAACCATTTTATAGATATATCCAAATTTAAAAAAATTGGTGTTTCTCCCACAAGATTGCCCAAATCACAGCTCTAATACCACTTGTAATGTAATTACTTCAAAAATAAAGTATAATAATAGAAGTGGATCCAAATATGACTGAAATATATCCAAATATATTATAATAGATAAGCCACTTAGAGGGGGTAACCTCCACAAGCTTCAATAAGAGCAGAATTCACAATACGATGCTAAATAATTACCCACTACCTCCTATATATAGTCTATCTAGGCCATGGTTACTCCATAGGCTGACCTAATAACCAAATTAATTCAGAGATAAATGTGAAATAGCATCAAAGAGGGATAAGTAAGCCACAAATCAGCTATTCCTATCCTCATACATGCGATAGGTTAGGGCCGTAGCAATTAATAAGACAATTAATCTATGTTGTAGTTTTTTATCTATAAAATAACATCAAGAAAATACTTATTAGGAAAATAGTCCTTTAAATATATTTCATTTTATTAATGTGTACACTACAATCCTAATATGAGTGGATTTAAATATTTTTAACTTTTTTATTGATGACCACACATGAAATATGTAGGTGAATTGTCTAAATACCAAATATCAAGCCTTGGTAATATTTAAAGAGTTAAAATCTCTATTGGAGTGATAATATGATCATAAAATACATTTCCTCTACTTATATTGAGGGGTATAATACATCAAATATGAGTTATAAAGACTTATTAAACAACATAGTATTCAAATATAGCTGATTTAGACTTACACATTACAACAAAATGGTATTGTTGAGTGATGAAACAAACCACTAATGAAATGATTTGGTGCAACAATGTCCACCTTAACATACATATTAGGATGAATCATTTCCCATAATTTTTTACTTTCTAATCACACACCCATAAAATATCTAAATGAAATAATCCCAAAGAAATCATGGTTAGGGTATAATCCATCTATTTCTCATCTTCATGTTTTTTAGTTATACAATATACATGCATAGCCAAAATAATAAGATAAAATTATTGCATGAAAAATTCTTGAAATTTATATTTATTAAATACAATAATGAGTTTGATTCCTACCAATTCATATATCCTAAAATCATAAATTTATATGTCAACAAATATGTAGCCTTTATTGAGAAGGGTGAGTTGGACTTACCTTCCACACCATCATGTGACCAATTTTGATGATTATGAGGATGGTTATGAATATGAAGTAATAATTAAAATGATGATGATGATGATGGTCATCTAATTCTTTTACCATCATAATTTGTGAGCATTAAATAATGCATAACAAAGAGGTGTATCATAACTATACAAGATGAAAAATTAAACGGAGTCCCAAACACTTGAACTCTAGGGCCAAGAACTAAAAATATGGTTCATAATGAGGTGAACTTAGCAATTAGGAACATAGCTTTAGAATATTGTGAGCCCTCAAAGTTTTGAGAACCCCAAGAGTCAAATCCTTATAAATATGCCATGTATGTTGAGCATCAAACATTTATGAAGAGTAATACATGGAAAATCATTAATTTTCTAACAAGGGAGAAACCCATCAGTCATAAATTGATCTTTAAGACCAAGTACAATGTAGATGGTAGTCTACACAAGTATAATTCAATACATGTGGACAAGGGAAAGGAAAACATTGAAAATAAGGATATTGTCTCTCCCATAACCAAGATTAATACTAAGTATTCTTTGAAATAGTTGTAAAATTTTATTCTAAGGTTAATAAAATCAATATAAAAAGTGATTTCGTGAATGGAGATATCCAAGAAGAGGTCTATATGATCCAACCAGAGGGTTTTGTTACACTTGGTCAAGAATGAAATGTTTTTAAACTCATCAATTCTATTTATTATATCAATAATTCTCCCAAATCCTAGTATATAGGGATAGATGATAATCTCATGAAACATGTTTCCATAAAAGTCCATATGATTTGAAATTCTACCTCAAAGAGTAGGGGGTTATTATTCTCGTAGTGTATTTTCAAAATCTATTCATCATCAAAAGTTTAGTGAGGATGATCAATGTAAAAAAAAAATATTAAGTGATAATTCAATATGACAAATATCAGGCTTTGACATTATTATCTTGGCTTGGAGGTAACACAAATAAGACACTTCATCTTTATGTCTTAGATAAAGCATTTTAATACTATAGTTAATAAATTTCAAATTTTGTATTGTAATCCCATTAATACATATAAGGCTTTAGTTTTTTAGATTGTAACCATCTCTATAGGTAAATTTAACTATATATTATTAGTTTATTTTGAGGTTCATTTACGTAACCTGCACCAAGACTAATATTAGCTATGTTGTTAATTATATTTCATAGTTCATGTAAGAATAAAAGTTATGTCACTAGAGGGCATGCAATTAAGTATTTATGTATGCTTGTGGCACTATGTAACATGGATTAGAATACAAAAATAATGGTCGGTGATGTAAACCATGTAGGATCTATCGATGATAGAAAATCCAAATCTATATTTTTTTATTTATGGGTAATGGTCTACTTTCATGGGGAAGTAAGAAACAAGTTTTATTTTCTCAATCTTCCACTAAATCATAATAACATTCATTAGGTGGATTTATTTAAGAAGTAATATGACTATGTCATATACTAGCTAGACTTAGAGTGCCACAAAAAAACCAATGATTGTGTACTATGAAAATCAAGGTGTTTTACTGCTTGATCATTATACATTATTTCATGAACACACATAACACATTGATATTCAATGTCATTTCATATATGGACATGTTCAACAAAAGAAAATAGCTCTAGTTTTCTATTACCCAAGATGTGGTGCAATCATATTTTCACCAAATCACTTGTACATGAGAATTTCTAGGCACTTCAATTTATCTCTCTTTCACTCTTAATAATATGATTTATCAATGGGTGGATGTAAGATAAATTAATTTTTTACATCATAGTATAGATTAATTAGGGGAATAAATGTTGTTAAGACGCTAAACTATTTTGAGTGATAGCATATGTAAAATTAAATATATATATATATATATATATATATATATATATATATACACATTAAGATAGTGTTAATAGCATGATCAAATGGGGTTATTCTAATACCAATACATTATTAAAAAAATAAAACTATTATTGAAATCAAATCTAAGATTGAGAATTATAAAAGAGCTTAGAATGTCATCTATTTTCCCTTGCCATACTTGGTATCCATGTTGGTTGCTTTCAATTATTCCTCCAACATCCACCAAGCATGTGTATGGTTTATGGGTTTCAATATTAAAATTAAATTAAGTTACTTGAAATCTTACTAATAAAGATAATTTTAAACACAACATATTTTTAAAAAATAAAACAATTCCAACCATATTTTTTTGACTCATACCATTACTCCCACACTCTAGGAATGAAAAAATAAATTAATTAAATTAATATCAATTTTGGTGGTCTTAGTGCCTCCCATGTAATGAGAAAAGAAATGATTAACTTCAAATGTGAACCCAAGGAGTAAAATTATGAGACATAATATACAATAGACATACACCAATAAGTGATATACTAGAATGTAATTAAAACTCAAAAAAAATTGCATTTGTATAGGATCTTTGAGTTCTTATTGTCCTAGTCCTTTTAGGTGGATGTTATAACTGGTTCCATTATCTGGTTTTTTGTTTTATTTTCACACTGGAGTTTCCAAGTCTCTGTTAAACCTAGGGTCTATCTTTTGATGATCTTGTATTGAGGTTTCAGGTCCCTGTAAAACCTATTTTTGATACTATTTAGTAGTAGGTTTTGGGTTTCACCTGTGGATGTTATTTTTTTATCCTTCTTCCTTTGTTTCTGGGTTTTGGGGTCCCTTCAAAACCTACTTTTACCTTAATCTAAAAAAAAAATTGCATTTAATCTAAATATTAGGAAATTGAATCCATGAATACAATTTAATTTATGAAAAATAACTATAAAAAATTTTAAAAAAAAACTAAATATAAAAGGATACTCAACCATTTATAATTTTTTAGCGGGGGGGAAGGGGTTTCACCTCATAAAAATTATTAGGAGAAATTCACTTCTAATTAGGTGATGAAAATAAATTTAAAATGTAAATATCACTCAACTAGCCCCTTTTTAGCTCTCTTTGTTAGGAATATAGAACAAAGAGCAATATTATTATATTAAAGACAAAAATAAAATGTATAAAACACAACAAATAAAGACACAGATTTAGTGTGGTTTACCCAATATGGGTTATGTCCACACAAAAATAGCCAGTCTTTCTTATTATTCAGTCTAATAAATAAAGGAAAAAACCTAAACTACATCCACTACAATATCCTCTTCACTCACACATAGTATGCCACCATGATTACAATGCTTTCATATCAAAGGAGGATTACATATTAGGGGAAAAATACAAAAACATAATTTCTACCATTATATCTCTGACCTAATAGTGAATAGTTGTGATTTGCTATGAACGAACCCACATGGTAACCCTAGTAGGGGGTGTTCCCTGCCCCCCACAACACCCTTATCAATAATTGGGCATTATAATAAGATCAAGCTCCACCATCTAAAAATATCCCACGTGAATATGGATTATCACAACTCCACCGTTACAACTCTTCCTTGGATTTTCTTTGAACTTGGAGCCTAACATGTTTATAATATTCCTTGTTATCCATGAAGACCTATTGAATCTAAAGAACTCTTTAGCTTCTCTTTAGTAACTACCTTTGTTAGCATATCTATATGATTATAACTCATATGGATCTTTTCCAACTTCAATTGACCATCCTCCAAAATTGAATCAATGAAGTGATACCTGAGAAGTATATGTTGGGTTCTTGAGTGGAATGCTCAGTTCTTTTCTAAATGAATCACTCTCTGGATATCACTATACAACCTAAAATCTTAATTGTTATGCATCAAATCTTCCATGAACAATTTTATCCATATCATCTCCTTGATATCTTTTGTATCTACAACATATTCTACCTTTGTAGTTGACAAAGCAACTATCTTCTACAATTTTGAAATATATCTAATTTTTATGTCACCAATAGTAAATACATAACATGTGGTGCTCCTCCTACCATCTAAATATTTAACTATATTTTCATCAACATATCCTTGTAAGGTAACATCTAACCTTTCATAGCATAAATATTTATCATTGGTCCCTCTCAAGTAACTGAGAATTCACTTGACTGCATCATAATGCTCTTTTCCTAGGTTATTCATAAACCTATTAATAACTCCCGCTACATGAGCAATGTCTAGTCTAGTACACACCATAACATACATTAAACTTAAAACTAATAAGTATAGATCACTTTGTACATGTAATTTATTTCTTCCTACATTTTAGGATACTATTTCTTGATTAATTTGAAGTTCCCTCTCAATGGTGTACTTACTAGTTTTGTGTCTTGCATATTGAACCTGATAACACCTTGATGTATTCTTCTTGAGACAATGTTAATTTTCTATTTTTTTGTCTTTTATTATTCTCATACCAAGGATTTAATTTGTAGCACCCAAATACTTCAATGTAAATGAATCTACTAGTTTTCTTTTGAGCTCATTTATATCATGAATGTTAGACCTTGAAATAATCATGTCATCTACATACAATAACAAGATAATATAGTTTCCATTATCTAATATTTTAAAGTAAACACAATGGTCAGAATGACATCTAATATATCTTTATTCTATCATAAACATGTCAAATTTTAAATACCACTATCTTGGAGCTTGATTTAGGACATACAAACTCTTCTTCAACCTGCGCATAATTTTCTCCTTACCTTTGACTTCTTATCCCTGTGGCTACTCCATATATATTTCCTCCTCTAATTTACCATGAAGGAATGTTGTCTTCACATATAATTATTCTAGGTGAAAATATATTACTACTACCAAACTTGAAAAATTTCTTATAGAAGTCATTCTAACTACTGGAGAAAATATTTCATCAAAATTTATACCTTTATTTTGTACAAACCCCTTTACAACAAGTTTGGCATTGTGCCTCTTTTTGCCTCCATATTCTTCCTTTAAATCTGGAATGCTCCTTTACCTATAGGCACCTAAACCAAATCCCAATTTTGGTTATGTATGAAAGATTCCATCTCATCTTTCATGCCTTGCTCCCACTTATTTCTAGTTTCTACCTATATTTCTTCTTCATAGCTTTCTGGCTCACCACCATCAGTCAATAATAAATAATAAAGTGAAAGAGAGTATCATTAAAGGAGTCTAATTACTCTAGTAGATATTATAACTAAACTTCTATGAGTTTGAGGTAATTTAATTTTTTTCACATTATAATTTTTGGTACTTTTGAAATTTTATTTCCAGTGATTTTAGCAAGTACTGCATATTTAGTATTTGGATTTTCTTGTTTCTTTCCCTGTAACTTATCTCTATATATGACCTTCTCATTAAAGATAACATCTCTACTCATAATTATTTTTTGATTTTAAAATTATCATAAATGATAACCAAAATCATTAACTCCATATCCAATAAAATTACATTTCTTAGATTTTGGTCTAATCTTGGTTCTATTTTCTTTATCAATATGGATAAATGCTTCACAACTAAAAGTTTTTAAAAAATAATAATATAAATTTTTACCCATACATGATTATTCTATAATTCCACCACCTAAAGGACTTGAAGGCCCTCTATTTATTAAGTAAATAGAAATATCCAAAACATCTACCCAAAATTGTAAGGGCAACCCTGCATGTAATCTCATGTTCCTTGCATGCTCTATGATTGTCATGTTCATCCTTTTTTACACACCATTTTGTTGTGGTTTTTTTGGAACCATCTTGTCTCTAATAATCTCATGGGATAAATAATAATTATCAAATTCCTTAATGCGTTAGTCACAACTATTGTCTAATCTAAAACACTTTAACTTATTCCATCTCTCATTCTCAAGCATAGCTTTTCATTTCTTAAAAGTATCAAAAACATCATATTTTTTTGTATGAAATAAACCTAAGTTTTTCTAGTTGCATCATAACTAAAAGTAACATAATAAGAAGAGACACCAAGGGATGATACTTGAGCTAGTCCCCATACATCTATATACACAAGCTCTTACTTTTCATCCTTCTTTGTCTTCCCAACTATGATAAATCTGACTCTCTTATATTTTCCATATACATAGTTGATGATTTTAAATGTACCATAGGTTATCTTCAATGTTGATGAATAATTCTCAATTTAGGATTCAAAAATCCAAGGCATGAGTTGTATTTTTTGACAATTTGGTGATGTCTATGGTGGAATAGAAGTAGAGTATGAGAATTGTCCATAATATTTGTTTAGTTTAGTGGTTGGGAGCCACCAGGGTTTGAATCTTTAGATCTTTGTGAATTTAATTATTTCTAGACTAATATAAATGAATATTAATAATGATCTTTGAACTAAAGTAAGTCTTTATAAAAATAAGAAAAGGGAAGGGTAAGGTAGAAAAGAAACATGATTGTAAATTCTCATCTCAAATATTATGACAAAATTTTAATTACTTTGAGCACATATGAACCAATTTATGTTATACAATAGCATGAACTCATATTACATCACAAATTAAGACAAATTTAGAGGAAATATATAAATCATAAGTAAGAACCAAGTTTACTTTAAACTTTTGATACTATGGTCTAAATAACCTAAGCACATCTAAATGTAGAGCAAAATAAAATGAAATATACTTGAGATCTTTATAGTTAATCCAGCATTATAATAATTCAATAGCCTTATGATAGATAATGTAACTCAAAGTATAGAGAATAATTCAAACATAATATGACATCATGCAATTGAGAGACAACATTGACATTTAACAAATTAGCAAGATAATCTTTTCAGAATTCCTTAGTTATATTAAATGGTCCTGGTATACAATTGCTCAAAATATCTCTCCCTCTCTTAAAATGGTAACCCCCTACATATTTATAGGAAACATAGGTGGTTCATTAGTTAACTTTCTTGAAATATCCACATGTAGGATAAGGACAACTATCCCTAATACAAAGATTATAAAGTATATGACCTAATACATCAAAATTGATAAAAGGAAACCATATATGTTAATAGGCTAACATATAATTGTTACAAAGGGATATTATTTTATAAATTACATTGGTAGTGGGCCCCTTGATTATCCATGTCTGAGGAAGTCCTTCACCTTTGTGTATTTCTCTTTGATTAGTTCAAAATCCACTGCAGGCTTCACTAGATAATCCTCCTCCTTATCTACCAACATGTTAAAATCATAGTCAACCTTAGCCATGAGTTCCTTGATACATTGTGATTTTATGATCTACTTCCCTAAAGTAAGGATGGTTTCAAGGATCTTCTAATTATCCTTGGTAGAATTTCCTTAATGCTCCTTGATGCTCTGGATGTGGACACCAACTCTCTACTTGAATTTTCCATCACTGATCAGGTCCATAGTAGTGGTTTAAGAAGGGTCATCCAATAGGCTCCCCAAAATTTTCTCCACTCTAGTTACTAGGTCCTTGTCTTGCTTGATGAAGTTATCAACATTGTTGCGCCAGGTGATCAAATCTACTTTCTTATCCATCAAAACTACCATAAGGATATCTAAATGTCTAAGCTTGATGATCTTGAAGTCTAGGGCCTGCTTTGTCTTATGCATCTTGATGAGTTTTTCATTTGATTTTGAGAATCTTTCCATCGGGTGATTAAGGCTTGTGCCATCTTATATTGATGGTTTAAACACTTAATATAGGCTTGATGTTCTTTAAATTGTCAAATCTATCTAGCAAAGATTTATTTAGCACTTGTAATATGTCCTTAAGAATTGAGAGTAAGACTTGAGCCTCCAAATTTTTTTTCTATTTTTCCAAGTTGAGGATCTTTTACTTCATTCCTTGTATTCCAACCAAGTCCATTACTAATTGTACCACCACTAAACTAGTCACATCTTCCTGATGGATGGGATGTTCTACAACTATCTACCCTCGAATAGGAGTTAAGCCCATAAAAGGTTCCACCTTTTTAAAGGTGAACTCCTAAGTGTCAATGGTGTCCTTCTTTGTCACTATTCTCTCAAAACATGATGTTTCTAGATTGAAACAGAGCTTTATGTCATACTCCTTGAATTATGACTACTCAGGAACATGTATATTTGAACTCCTAGAGACCCCTAGGGTGTCAATCCCCTAGCTCTCTTTATTATGAAGGATTTGGATCCTTCTCTTTGCTTGTCTATTTAGAATTTCCTAGATCCATGGCTTGAAATTATCCTTCACATCTATTCTAACTTAGGTTAAGGCCTATTAAGCATGGGATATACTAAGAGGGGGGTGAATCAATATATCATATATCTTATAGAACTTTCCTTTAACCAAATTCCACTTAATCAAGCATTCAAGATATGTAATAAAACTCAAACAATAAAGACCACACAAGATAGAGAGAGACACCAGTTATAACATGGAAACCAAATGTGGGGAAAACCATGGAGAACAATCTCAAGTATATTAGTGAGAACAAACCCACAGGAACACCATACCCCTTTGCCAAGTACCACCCCAGCTATAATTCATGAGCACCAACCCACAGGAGCTTCAAACCCCTTTACCGAGCACCAACCCAGCAATAATTTGTGAGCACCAACCCATAGGAGCACCAACCCCTTTGTTGAGCACCAACCCAGCAACAATTTATGAGCACTAACCCATAGGAGCACCAACCCCTTTATGTATACCACACACCTATCTCTCAATGTTGCTATCTTAACAAATGATAGATTAATACAATAAATCCTTCCTCTCTCTCACCTTTGCTCTTCTAAGCTAGATATAATAAATACAAATCATATTCATCTCTCACAATTGCTCTTTTAAGCTAGATATTACAATATCAAATCAACCTCTATCTCTCATATTACAAATGGCTTCTCAAGCCTTTATTTATAGCTTTCCAAATGACCTTTGGCCTTCCCCCTTTGTGACCCTTCAATCCTCATGGAAAATGGTGCCAATCTTGGATGACCCTTCATACTCAAGCCTTTGAAAAGTCATGTGGTGACCCTTCATGACCAAAAACATCCTTCCCACTTTTGTCCTTATCTTTGGTGACTTTTCGTATTCCTCAAAGTGTCCCTTCATGAGAAATTGTGCCCTTAATCTTTTGTCTTCACTTGGTGACTCTTGGAATTCCCCAAGATGACTCTTCATAGCAAAATGCATCCCATTCTTCTTTTGTATTTATCCCGTGGCTCTTCAACCACTCCATGGGCCCTTCTTTTGTCTCATATGCAACCAAAAATATATTCATTAATATTAAATAAATATTAACTCACATTATCCAAGATATATTTATTACAAACAACATTAAATGTAATGGGACCTTTATCATGAATAATGCTAGACCTTTGACATTAATGACAATATTTCCAACAATCTCCCCCTTTGTCATTGATGGCAACCTCAATCTTGAAATTACCACATCTTGTCACCTGCACATACTATTATCTAAAATCATATAGTAACTCTCTCTTACTGTAGCAACCTGTACCTATTCCCTGTACCTATTTTCTACACTTGTACATGTACCTATTATTCTCCCCCTTTGACATCAATTGCAAAGGGCCTACCTAGAGCTAACACTTAGCTCCCCCTCACTTGATGCTAAACATCAATGGCAAGGAGTATTAGAAATTACTCCCAACTCCTCTTGCTGATCTTTGAATGTATCCTTTGATTGTGCCTTTGAGAAGATATCTGACAAAACATATACATTATTCCCTGTCCTTTGAGCATCTGCAATCAACTCATTTGAATCTTTTCTTCTAATCTCACAACCTTTAGCATGAAACCTTAATGTGTATCCTTGATCACATATTTGACTAACACTTAACAGATTATGATTAAGACCTTTTACATACAAAACATTGTTAGTCTTAGTTCTACCATAATCCAAACTCAAAGTACCTTTTCCTACTATCTTGGTAGTGGTTTTATCTCTGAATCTCACTGTACCACCATTGATCTTCTTTAGAGATATTAATTTACTTTTATTTCCTATCATATGCCTTGAACATCCACTATCAATTAACCATGGTTGATATTTACCTCTCACATGTAGAGCTATCTGTACCATCATAGAATCTTTAGGTTGTTTCTTCTACCATGAACATGTATGAACCTTCTCCTTGATGAATGGAGCTTTGAGACTCTAATCCTTTTTCTTGATGAATGGAGCTTTGAAGCCCTTATCCTTCTTCTTGATGAATGGAGATTTGAAGCTCTGATCCTTTTTGACTGACTTGAACACGCTTCTATAATACCAAGGTATGTGTCTAAAGTTATTGCACTTGTAGCATACTCTGGTCTCTTCATCAAGGCTTGATAGAGGAGCAAAATATTTGTGGATTCTACTTGACTCTACTTGACTTTTCTTCTCCTTATTTCTAAAATTGTTAGCTCTTTTTCTACATTCTAATTTCTTGTGACCGTATCCATTACAATAAAAATAATAACCATAGAAATAAGACCTGTCTGTATATCTCTAACCTGATTGCCTTTTGTAGCTTTGTTCTTTCCAGCCTTCTTTGTTTGAAATGTCCTCTATATTCTTCACTTCTCCCCTTTCTATTTCCTCTTGTGTAAGAGCTTCAACATAGCTCTTTTTCTTTTCAAAATCAATCCCTGTCTTATCTGAATATGTTTTTTGACTTTCCAATATCTTATTCAACATGTTAATGCTATCTTCAAATTTTGAATCACTGACTACTTTATCACTGACTGCTTTCTTAATATCTTCTTTTAAAGAGGCAATTTTAGTAACATACCTTTCACAATATTTTCTTACTATTTCCAACTATGCTGTGAGATCTTCTTCATTCTTCTTGGCTTCTTCAAAGTGTGATTGTAGATCTTCAATCATTTCCTTTGACTCTTGTTCATTTTTCTTGATCTGGGGCTTTAATCTTCGATTCTTCTTATGAATAGATTCTAACTCTTCTAAGGCACAAATGAGCTCTCCTTCCATATTCACTTCAGCTTCCTCCTCTTCTTCTTCTTGACCATCTTCATGTATAGCCATGAATAGAATCTCTTCTTCTTCTAAATCACTGACTCCACTATTTTCACCTGAGCTAGGATCTTTAGAATATAGGCTCTTCTTCTTGAATCCCTTCTTAGATTTGCCTTTGAAATTCTTCTTGTATGTAGGCTTTTCTTCTTCATCATCTTTAACTTTATCTAGGCATCTAGCTAAAAAATGTCCAATATTTCCATAATTAAAACATTTAAAAGGTAATTTTCTTTGATATTTACCTGTTCCTCTTTTTGGCTTGTGAATGAAAAGTGCTCTGTTGTCAACTTCATCATCACTAGAACTATCACTTGATTCTTGAATCTTAGCTTTCTCTTTCTTTGATGTTTTGAAAGTTGCTTCTCTCTTTGAGGGTTTATCTTGTTCTATCCACATCTCATATGCCATGAGAATACCATGAAGCTCATCCATCTTTAGCTTGGCTAAATTCTTCATCTCCTCAATTACCAAAACCTTTGCATCATATCTCATTGGTAGAGATCTCAAAACCTTTTGCACCACCGTTGACTCATCTAATGTTTCTCCAAGACCTTGAATCTAATTTATGACTTGATCAACTCGCAAAAGGTAACTTGCTATATCTTCTTCTTCTTCCATCTTCAAACTTTCAAACTGCCTTCTAAAAGTTTGCAACTTAGCTTGTTGAACCTTTCCATCACCTTTGTAAATATTCTCATGTTTTACCCAAGTTTCATGAGTAGATTTACATTGCATAACTTTAACAAATTTAGATTCACATAAACCACATAAAATAGCATTTAAAGCTTTAGCATTACATTCACTTGCCTTCTTTTCTACTAGAGTAATTGTAGATGTATGTGGCTCTTCATATTCCTCCACCACTGATTTTCATATGTCGAATCCAAGGGCCATCAAATAAACCTTCATTCTCATGCTCTAAAAAGCATAATTCACCCATCAAATAATGATGCCTTATTTGTAGAAAATCCTTCCTGTGACCCAGCCATCGTGCTTTCCCGATCTACCTTCAAGCTGTAAAACTTTTCAAAAAGGAACCTGCTCTGATACCAATTGTTAAGCACAAGATATACTGAGAGGGGGGGTGAATCAGTATATCATATATCTTATAAAGCTTTCCTTTAACCAAATTCCACTTAATCAAACATTTAAGATATGTAATAAAACTCAAACAATAAACACCACATAAGATAGAGAGACACCAGATATAACGTGGAAACCCAATGTGGGAAAAACCATGGAGAGTAATCTCAAGTATATTAGTGAGAACAAACCCACAAGAGCACCATACCCCTTTGCCGAGTACCACCCTAGATACAATTCGTGAGCACCAACCCATAAGAGCTTCAAACCCCTTTGCCGAGCACCAACCCAACAATAATTCATGAGCACCAACCCACAGGAGTACTAACCCCTTTGCCGAGCACCAACCCATAGGAGCACCAATCCCTTTGTGTATACCACACACCTATCTCTCAATGTTGCTATCTCAACAAATGATATATCAATACAACATCTCCTTCCTCTCTCTCACCTTTGCTCTTCTAAGCTAGATATAACAAATACAAATCATATTCATCTCTCACAATTGCTCTTTTAAGCTAGATATTACAATATCAAATCAACCTCTATCTCTCATATTATAAATGGCTTCTCAAGCCTTTATTTATAGCTTTCCAAATGACCTTTGGCCTACCCCCTTTGTAACCCTTCAATCCTCATGGAAAATGGTGCCAATCTTTGATGATCCTTCATATTCAAGCCTTTGAAAAGTCATGTGGTGACCTTTCATGACCAAAAATGTCCTTCCCACTTTTGTCGTTATCTTTGGTGACTTTTCGTATTCCTCAAAGTGTCCCTTCATGAGAAATTGTGCCCTTACTCTTTTGTCTTCACTTGGTGACTCTTGGAATTCCCCAAGATGACTCTTCATGGGAAAATGCATCCCATTCTTCTTTTGTATTTATCCCATGGCTCTTTGACTTCTCCATGGGCCCTTCTTTTGTCTCATATGCAACCAAAAATATATTCATTAATTTTAAATAAATATTAACTCACATTAGCCAAGATATATTTATTACAAACAACATTAAATGCAATGGGTCCTTTATCACCAATAATGCTAGACCTTTGACATCAATGACAATATTTCCAACAAAGCCCATGATGGAGAGAGAAATGGGATTTTTTGTAATTTCCCATAAACATTGGCTTCTTTTTACATGCCAGGGGCACCAAGAATAATTTTTCTTGTCTCTTTCCTCCATCTAGTGGGGTAAAATCCTTGCTTGTTGCATCAGAGGAATCCACCTCCCTATTAAAACCATATGATGTTGTAATTTCAACAAGGACACCCTCCAATGTTTCTCCTACCTCCAAGGCAATCATGTCATTGATTTTCACTAGGGAAGGAGGCCTCTATGGGGATGCCTAGGGTTGAGGACCTTTGCCAGGTTTATGCTATATCCTTAGCTCCTCAACCATAAATTTATCTTTTCTTTTTATATCCTTAGGTTGCCCAACTTAGGATTGATTTTTTAATTCTACTTGTTGAATCTCAAAAGGTTGTCTTCCAATAGGGGTTCCTAATGAGTATTTTCAAATGGTCCTAAAAATAAGTGATAATGCAAGGGGTGTAATTTCCATCTCTCTCCTGATAGTTTATTGTCTCTGACTAGCCTATGATCCAACTAGATATTGTAGCCTTTGATCCTGGATAAGACCTCTTCAAATTTATTTTCCCTTATGTAAATACCATCTCTTATGCATGTTTGATGTTTGTATTCAATCTTTGGGACATTTTTATCTCAGATGTGGTTGTCACTCTATTACTAGGGTCCCACATCTTAAGGTCATCTAGCTAGAAACCAAAAGAATTTCTATGGATCACCATAATTTCTAGTTGCTTCTAATCCTTGATCATAATCCTACCAATGTCTAGTGGAAAGGGGTAGACCTGAGCCTTCCTATTTTTCTTGCATTTCCCATCCACACCATGGATGATTTGATAGGAAATCTCTTATTATTCAATATTATTAGGGACATGAATGGGCAATCGATAGGGATGAATCATGATTCCTTATATTCTTATCATAGTACAATCTAAATAGAACCAAACATCCCCCATGGATTCTATTTGCCTTTTGATTTAAGGGTGGTGTTTTGGCTTAGGGACACTGGTGAATGCCTCATAGATAGTTGATAAAACACCATCATAGATAAATTACATGTGGTTCTTATATTTGAATATATTTAATTTAGAATAGTGGTGTGAGATTGTAGTCCTACCATTAGGGGACCAATTTTAGATGCCAAGGAAGGTTACAAAAGCCAAGAGTGAATCCAAAAGGTGGGACATAATAAGGAATTACTTGGAGGTCCTTCTCTTGATGGATGTGAATTGTTTGGCCAAGAAAAAACCTATTAGGTCTCCAATGGGAGAGGTTAATTTCTTTTTTAGCATAAAGTGGGTGTAAGATACCTAGACCTTGCTTACATAAGTAGTTAAAGGGGAACCAAAAGCTCTATTCAATAAGGTCATAGATATCTTAATGCCCTCCCTAAATTATAAAATAGGAATCCCACCATTAGGGGACCTAAAAACATGGGAGCCTTAGATTAACCAAGGTGTGAGGACTAAATTCAAGTCCTGAGTGTTATTCCAACTTCTCAAGGATGGGAGATCAACATGAGGCAAGGGGAGCTTACAATAAGTTTCAAAGTCCATAGGGGTGATGTATTCAACCTTCTTAGTGATTCCCTCTTAAATGATCCATTTCACATCTATTCTATAATCAATGAAAATGGGAGCAAGGAAGTTGATATAATGCATTACCTCTAGTTTGGTCATAGCATGGTGAAACTTGCCAGTTGAATTGAGACTAGGTCATTATATCTCTGGTGCATAATGACATTCCTCTTTTCCTTCTAATAAATTGGCTGCTATTCCTCCATAAGTAATATTGACTTAGACCAATTCCTGATTCCATGCAAGTTTATGGTTGTCAGGTCCATCTTTGTTTCTTTAAAGAACCTCTCCTCCCTATTTAAAGTTAGATAAAGTTATTCTTTCATCTTCATTTGTTGTCTGCATGCCACCATTGATGACATTGAAAAATATTTGCAAGGTCACCAAAGGTTTCAACAGGGCACTTGCTTCAAAGTTAAATTGTGTTATTCTAATTTTTTTATGACCAATAAAGTCAACTCAGGTCTTCTTTATAGAGGGCTTAAGGTTTTTTAGCTTTAATGGTGAAAATATCTAGTTTATTAATCTTATAAATACCTTAGATTTGATGGGACCTTATTCTCATGCCCTCTCCACTTTCAAGCTTAGGAGATCTTTGATTTTGAATCTCCATGCTTATGTGGAGCCTATGTGGCATGGATCTATGCCTTTCATGGAATTTTTCATAAATGCTAGTTGGAGACTAGACATTATCTTTCAATAGATTTCTTTATTTCAATACGATAATCCAAATCCAAGTTCCTATGTTCTTATTGGTCCCTTGATCTTTATGCTTATGGCTATGTCACTTGGCACCTTGAAAAATCTTCCCCATGTTGTTTATTTTTCCCAATTGCTATCCCAACCATGTGTTAGCCATGTGCCAAGATCATGGGGCCTTTGAAAATTCTTCAATCTCGATACACCATTAGATCAAATATAGTAAGCAAGTAATTTCCATTGATTTTTACAAGGTCTAGGTCAGTTAATTAAGCACCTTTATTAAGTGGGTCCCATCAAATTTTCATCCTTTGACTAGTAATCTACCCTATATCCTACTCATGAGGATTTATGTACCTCTGTTAATTACCTTAGTCATGAGTAGGCCATGTGTTGAGCTCGTGAAGCCTTTGAAAAGTCTTCAGACTCAATACATCAGTAGATCAAATCCAATAGGTGAGTGATCATCATTGGATCTTGTAAGATGCACACCTTTTAATCAGTCCTATGACTATATAAACCTAGACTTATAATGATGTTTTTAAGGTCCTATTATGTTAATAAACATAAATTAACTTAGGTTAAGGCCTTTTATGCCAAGTATTTATATGTAAAAATGCTAAGAATTCATTTGAAAGGGTTTTCAGAAATGTCACCTTTACTTAGGATTTGAAAAGTTGTCTAGGCTAAATTGGTGGGTTTGGTAATGTAAACTACATCCTCATGGATGTTAAATGACAAGAGTGAGCTTGTCAAATTTAAGACAATGGAATTGCTTCAGTCTAATGACTGAGTGTCATGCATTAAGATCTCAATAATTCTTGGGGCTTCAGGGTCGATGTACACCATTAGATTAAGGGCCCTAAGGTAGCGAGGACCATTATATCATAATCCAAGTGCTTGATATTGATTGGTATCCCTTTTTGTGTTAGCTTTGGTTTACACCATTGGATCAAATCTCTCATTGAATGTAAAGTGTTAGATTTGCAAATGTGTATGAGCTTTAAGTTAAAGCCCAATATGTATAAAAGTTTAGACTAAGGTTTTGACCTTTAAAAGTTTGTTCATGCTTGCAAACACCAAGATATGTTAACCTTAATAAAAACCTAGTTAATCCAAAAGGGATCTTGAGTTTTAAATGGGAAATAAGAGGTCCAAGTCTTGATTTTATATTAATGTTTGGTCATGTCAAGAAACATAATCAAATCTTAATATAAAGTTAGACTTAGGGTTTCTATAACTGAAAGGAAATATAATTTCTTGCTAAACTTTTCTCATGGACATTTTAATTCAAACCCCTAGGGTTTACTACTTAGAAACCCTAGATTTCTCCATAGAACCTACAACTAATCACCTCAAAGACAATCATTAGCAACATTAGTCCATGAAACATAATCACAACTAGATACATCAAGGCTCATGTCTTTTAATTAAATTGCCTTTAAATTTCAAGAGAGAAAAACCCTTTCACATTCAATCCAGAACATAGATGTTTTGAAACATTCACAAGGGTCCCCTTTTAGAAAAATAAAAAAATGGGGGTATTTTAATATCAAGAAAGGGTGGCTCACAGGAGAAACATATCAATATATTGGAACCTAGGGCTCTGGTTTAGACCTGTAGATAGGTTTTTTTATCTCATTTTAACATATACCATCTCCTGAGTTGATTCTTGATTGAAACAAGCCTCTTATGTGTAAAATTTGAACCTAGATATTAAAACAAAATCATTTAGTGTGTGTTTTAATTCTACTTAATGTTTGTCATGACTTCAAGAAACAACATCTAGGTTCATATCCTTTTGGCCATTGCCTTTGACTTTGAGCATATTTAAATATTATCTTAGGAACAATTAATCTTAATTTAAAGAAGGCTTGGGCATTTCTCTATTACCAACTAGGAATCTATAACCCCAATAGAGATACCTTTGGCTCTACTCATGGCGTTGTTCCACTACCAGCCAAGCATCCATAGCCCCAATGGAGATTTCTTGAATCACCTCTAACTTTGGATATTTTGATTTAGCGTTAAGTTTTTCTCTCTTTTTTTGTTTTTAACAAAGGTTAGGAGCCAAGATTTCCAAGTTTAAGGATTTAGTCAGATGTTTGGTTCTTAGGGTAATCATCTGTAGTTAAAATTTTGTGTCAAATAAGTATATGTTTTAAGTGCAAGCATGAATGTGAATTAATAAAATAGATTCACATTATTCACATATTATTATTATTAAAACCAATATTTGATTTAGAATAAGGTTTAAATCTTTGTGGGACATTTATCTCTTATACCTATCTGTGCCAGTGCCTTTGGTTGCATCATGATGATTTATCACCACCTTATTTTCACTTTTGTAAGATTCATATACACACCATTTGAGAAATTCTAAGTAAAGATAATCTATGAGACTTTACTAAAACCAAGGAACACCACCAAGTAAAAAAGATGAAACAAAAATAAATAAACAAGAAATAGACAAGAATAAGCAAACAAATATATACAAGCCTAGAAAAACAATAAAGCAAGAAAGGAAACTAACTAGCCTACTTACTCTAATCTTAACAATATTATATATTTATTCTATGAAGACCCTTGGTGGGGAAACAAGAAATTAATGCTTGAGTTATTTCCCATTTGCATGTAAAGTAAACTCTACTCCTTAAAGATCCTTCAACCTAAAAGT
Source organism: Torreya grandis (assembly GCA_037957365.1). Taxonomy (NCBI): domain Eukaryota; kingdom Viridiplantae; phylum Streptophyta; class Pinopsida; order Cupressales; family Taxaceae; genus Torreya; species Torreya grandis. The sequence goes on from JARHVA010007215.1 coordinate 585,889, forward strand.
GTTGTTGCCTAAGATTTCTGCAATTTGGTATGGGCTAATGCACAAGGTGGTGAACTTGTCATGTTTACCTTTAGGTTTTGATGCCTTGTCCCAGAGGAAGAATAGGTCTCTCTACCTAAACACCTTCAATTTGTACCTTTTATCAAACCATCTTTTCATGGTTTATTGGTGCCTATTGAAGCCTATAATTAGCAATTTATTGGCTATCCTCCATGTATTCTTGCATGAATGTGAACACAGGAAACTTCAAGTTGATGGGAAAGATAGGCTCTTGACCATATTCTAAAAAAAATGGTGAAGCTTTGAGGGCTTGTTTGATCTTGATTCTATCTAACCATAATGCATACTTAAGGATTTTATGCCATGTCCTAGGTTTATCTATTAATAACTTCTTAATGGCCTTCATTATATTCTTTTTTGTGGATTCAGAAACTCCATTTCCTTGGGGATAATGATTAGAGGCAAACTTCAAAGAGATGTGATTATCATAATCCCATTTGGCCATTTCAATAGATATAAAGGCAAATTCATTGTCATAAACTAAGGAAATTGGGGTTCCAAATTTGGTAAAAATATTTTCCTCCAAGAAATTAATCACCTCTTCTATTCTACATTACTTTGTGGCTACTAACTCAGTCCATCTAGTACAGTTATTTATAGTAGTTAGGACATATTTGTGACCTTCAAAAGAATTAGGGTTAATCACTCCTATGAAGTCTAATCCGCATTATAAAATAGGCTTATCCACCATCATAGGTTGTAAATACATGGCTACCTTTGGATCTTTTGTGTTAAAGATCTAGCATGAATGACACTCCCTCACATGTTTGTGTGCATCTTTGAAAAGGGTGGGATAATAATACCCAATCCTAAGAATCTTGTGGGCTATGGTTCTCCCTTAAGGATGTCCATTTCCCAACTTTTCGTGGAAAGTAGACATGATTTGAGAGGCCTCTTCTTTTGACACACATATTAAGTATATCCCTTAAAAGTTTTTCCTGTAAAGGACTCCATCTTTGATGAGGTAATTGGATGTTTTGAGCCTTAAAGATCTATTTTATTCTCTAGTGAGTCCTAGAGGACAACTAACTCTGATAAGAAGATACATTAAATAGTCATATCATTCATTGAGTTGGAATTTTTGTTGATCCACTTGCATGACATAGAGCTTAGGGTCAATATTGGCAATCATCTGAACTAAGCCTTGGCATTTCACTAATTTGGCAATTTTCATCTCTATATCATACTCTTGTAGGATTTTCATCCACTTGCCTCTTCTTTCCCAAAGCTCAGTCTAACTTAAAATAACATGTACCTTGTTTCTAAGGAGGTAATGTGTAAACTTTTTTACTACCTTTGTCAAGGCATAGGTTTGCTTATCAATGATGCAATAGTTCACCTCTACATTTTTTAAGTTGGTACTCGTGAAGGATATAAGGTGGTCATTACCATCAACATTTTGATTTAAGATAGTAGCCATGGTGTGGTCAAAAAAAAATGAATACAAGAAAAATTCCTTTGAAAGGTTAAGACTTATTAAGACTAGGGCTTGACTAATTACTCTTTAAATGTTAGCAAATGTTTTTTTGGATTCTTCATTCCAATAAATTTTAGCATCTATATTAAGCATATCATTCAAAGGTTTGACAATCTCAACAAAGACTAAAATGAACTTCCTCACAAAGTTAATCTTGCCAAAGAATGAATTTAGTTATTTTTAACTATTGGGCAGCCTAATTTTAGAAATGGCCTCCACTCTATCAAGATCTATAGAGATGCCATCTTTGGTAATGACATGCTCGAACAATTTTCCTTTAGTGACATAGATTATGCTTTTCTTGGGGTTAAGAGAAACACTATACTTTGTACATCTATCAAATATTTGTCTCAAATACATGAAATATTCTTCTCTATTCTTAGAGAATAATGTGAGATCATCCATATATATGATGATACATTTGCCCACTAGAACTTGGAAAGCATTGGCCATGTCCCTCTGAAAAGTTTTCCCTGCATTATATAATCCAAAAGGCATTATCTTGTAAGCATATGTTCCCCATTTAGTAGTAAAAGTTGTTTTCATCCTGTCTTCTAGAGCAACAAGCACCTACTTATATCTAGAAAATCCATCCAAAAAGGACATCATGGAAAATCTTGAAATACCTTGGATAACTTGGTCTAGAGAAGGCAAGGCATAATTGTCTATTTTAGATTCTTTGTTCAAATTTCTAAAATCTATGCATAATCTTATTTCCCCATTATTTTTTTTACTAGGACTAGGTTTACAACCCAAGTGGAATGCCTATTAAGAAACATGATCCTTTTATCTAGTAGTTTCTTGACCTCCTTAAATATCATGGGTTATAAAATAGGGTTAACTAGTATTTTATTTTGTCTAAAGGGTTTGTAACCTTCCTTGAGAAGTATACTATGAGTAATAACCCTTGGGTCAAATAATTTCAGATCTTCATAAGACCAAGCAATTACATCTTTGTATTTTGTAAGTAGCTCTCTAGCTTTTTTGTTTTATATTTCGATGCAAGCCTTCCCTATATTCACCATTTGGGGTTGATCATGTGGACCAAGGTTCATATCATGATAGTCTTTACCACTTACCTTGGGTTGCTTAGGTGTTTCAAAAATATTGTCAAGATCAAATAGCCTTTCCAATGAGATCATCCCTTTAGGTATCTTATTGTCACTTAGTTGGATGATTTTACCATTAAGTCCCCTCTCAAGAAAATTTTCATTAGCTTAATAAATAGTGTGAGCTTTAAAGGCCCTAGAATTAGTCAAGAAATCCATAATTTGTTGATCATCATTGAAAACATGGAAGTGATTTATGTTGTTAGGGACTGAGGGACATGGTACAAGCTCAATACTAAGGTTTTGATAATCATGATTAGGAATGAGGTTAGTTATAGCAGAGGAAAAGATCATTATAAATTTTGTTTTCTTCCCTAGGGATAGACAATATATTGAAGGCATCAAAAGATTCCACCATGTCCTAAACTCTAAATTTGTACCTCTTAAGGTAAGATATCTTGTATTAGTACTTTTTTTTTACTTGATTAACTACAATTTTAGAATCTCCATAAATAAGGAGTTCCTTGACCTTGTGCTTGATGGCGAGTTGTAATCCTAGGATGAGAGCCTCATACTTAGACAAATTAATGGTGTAGGGGAATTATAACCTATAATATGCATGATATTGTTTTTCTATAGGGTCTATCAATATAATACCAGACCCTAATCCTAATTTCCATTTGGCACCATCAACATATAACTTCCACAAGCTAGGCATTGAAGGAGAGCTCTTAGAACTAGGTTCCTTTGTATTTTATAAAGTGAAAACTCCTGGATCAAAATCTAGGAAGTTTACCCTTTCATTGATAGCATTATATTCTATTATCATGTGTTTCATTATAGGTTCCCTTTTTAGTCTTCTCTGATTCAACACACCCTTCCAAGGTAGTTAAAAGTGTGAGAAATCATTATACATATAACCATTTAAGGCCTTATTCCATTCTCTACTCAAGAGCAATCCATAAGCATTAGGAATATCTACCACATGTATGTCAATGAATTATTGAACTCTAGGTTCACTGGCTAGCTGCATATGCACATTTAATAATTCCCCAGTTACCTTGACTCTAGATTTATCTAATTGAGTAACCCCCTTATCAGACTTGATTGGTGTTAACCCAATTTGTTCACATATCTTAGTAGGCATGATGTTGGTTGAGGCTCTAGAATCTAAAATACAATTATGGATATTCTTCCCAAATATCATAACTATAAGCAAGAAAGGTGGGGACTCTGCTTTGGTTACTTGCATAGTTATATTTGCATTATCACTCTGAGGGGGATTTTTAGGCTTCTTGGATAAGGATTCTAAGAGTAAGTCTCTTTATTATATGATCTGAGTTAGCTCATGTAGAGTGATGTTGGCTTTAATATTTTTCATATCTTCCACAATATTGTAACTAGTTTTGCTTGAAGGATCGGTAGTAGATTTGGAAGAACTTTCTTTGGGTGGTTTAGGATCATTCTTTAATATAGTGTTCGGGTCCCATAGTTGTTAGGTGGAGTAGAAGTGGTCAATGGATATTTATGCTCCCTATTTCTTGGAGGATATGTCTTTAAGAACTTTTAGAATGCTTAAATATCTTCAGGTATATTCCCAAACTCATTATCTTCTTGAAAAGGGAATTGAAAAGTCTCTACCATTTGCACTTGGTCATATGGATTAGATTTAAAAATACCTATAGTAGCATATTTTTTTGGAACCATTTTAAATGTGTTAAATTCTTCTTCAAAAGCTTCAAAGGCTTTGAAAAATTTAATGAGTCAATCTCACCATGCTTGGAGGTAGCATGCACCCTATAATAGTCTGGTATGGAAATATCAATGAGGTTGATATCCATCATCCTTTTACTAGAGTAAGGTGCATTAGATTTATTATTATAGAAACTATCATTCTAAAATCTATTTATAGGCCTATTAAACTTTTAGAAAGTGAAGTTTCTTCTAGAGTTGTCATTATCATTACAAACTTGTTTTTGAAATTGCAAGAAATATATGTTAAGATTTTGGACCATTTTTAATATAGATTCATTCTCTTTCTTTGGAGTCACAAAATTTTTACCTTGTCTATTGTTAATACCATTAACATGAACTAAATCCTTCTAGTCATTAATATGAGATCCTTTGGCAACTTGACGGCTTAAGAAACCTAGGTTCTAATTAGGGGTAACATGGCTAGTAGGTAATACATTCAAGGTAGGGAACTAGTTTAATGTTGGAGTATTTTGGATATTATTTGGGAATAGGTTTAATGTTAGCATCTAAGGATTAACATTTGGGATAAAATAATCCATGTGTCTTTTGGGTTGCATTTTGTCATTAGTAACCACTACTTCAAAATAAGCTTTAGCCAATGTGATGATAACTAGGATAGCTCTTTTAAGAAATACAAAAGTCATGGGGTCAACAACATCTTTGTAAAGCTCTAGAGATAAAGCTTCATTAGGTTTATATGGATCCATGGTCTAACTGAACATCTTTTGGAATCTAGCATTGAAGGACCTAATAGGTTCACTTAAATCTCTCTTAATAGTTATGAATTGATGATAGATGACATATGGACTTATGATCTTTCCGAATTGATCAATAAAAATAGTGTCAAAGTTATTCCATGAGGTAATACAATTGTTAGGCAAATTAAAGAACCACCATTCATATGCAACATCTTTGAATGTAAATGGGAACAACCTACATGATACATCTTCATGAATAATGTTTAACAATCTTAATGCATCTTTGAAAGATTTAACATGTTCCTCCATAGTTGTAATACCAGTTGGACTAAATATTAGCATTTTTTGTTTAGGATTATGTGGTAAGTCATGAACCACACATGGTATATTGATTGGGTAACTTCCAAGCCATGCCATATTTATATGAAGATAAAACACAAGAATCCCTTACAAGTGTGAAGATGGTAGAAACTTAGAATGCCTATGCCTTCCTCTATCTTTCCTAGTTCTTCTATGGATTTCTAGCTTGGGCAAGGGTTCTCTAGTCTTTAAATATGATCTGGTCCTAATCCTTGGCAATCCCACCTTGAGGATTAATGATCCTATTTGAAATATGATGAGTAAAGTTATATCTTCATATATGATCAATAATCATCTTGTATAGTTAGATTATTTTTCAAGGATTTACTTGTAAGAGGATAAAGGACATCAATCTTTGACTAAACAAGCTAAAATATGTGTTGAATTATGCAAAGATGACTATTCTTTGCAACTTATGAGTCAAATAAACTTCTTATTGACAAAGAATTGTCAATTTTAACTACAATAAGCCGTTCTAATTTTAAAAACTAATGAATTCTTAGCACCAAAAGCCATATTTACTAGAATTAAGCATATGTATTCAAAGAATATCAATCTTTGTTTGAGTAAACCCAAAGACTAGTATAAAACCATAAAGGTCACCAATATTTAGTCAATTTATGCTAAAATAAACATAAACATCTAAAATATAGAGTAATCTTTGACAAAATACACCAAAACCAATAAAGATCTTTAAAGATTAGTGGCCCTCCTTCTAGCACCAATAGATCTTCCTCCTATTGATTCTTCTAAATGTACCACAGGTGATCTTCAGTGTTGATGAACGCTTCTCATTTTAAGATTCAAAAATCCAATGCATGAATTGTAGTTTTTGACAATTTGGTGATGTCTTTGGTGGAATAGAAGTACAGTATGGGAACTATCCACAATATTTGTTTAGTTTAGTGGTTAGGAGCCACCAGGGTTTGAATCTTTGGATCTTTGTGAATTTGATGATTTCTAGACTAATCTAAATGAATATTAACAATGATCTTTAAACTAAAGTGAATCTTGATAAAAATAAGAAAAGGGAAGGGTAAGGTAGAAAAAAATGTGATTACAAATTCTCATCTCAAATATTATGATAAAATTCTAATTAATTTGAGCACACATGAACCAATTTATGTTATTAAATAGCATGAACTCAAATTACATCACAAACCAAGCAAACTTTAGAGGAAATATATAAATCATAAGTAAGAACTAAGTCTATTTTAAATGTTTTCTACTATGATCTAAATAGCCTAAGCACATCCAACTTTAGAGCAAAATAAAATGAAGTATACTTGAGATCTTTATAGTTAATCTCTCATTATCACAAATCAACAACCTTATGATAGAGAATGTAACTAAAAGTATAGAGAATCATTCAAACTTAAGATGACAACATGTAATTAAAAGACAACATTGACATTTAACAAACTATCAAGACAATCTTTTTAGAACTCCTTAGTTATATTAAATGGTCCTATTATATAATTGCTCAAAAAATCTCTCTCTAAAAATGGTAATCCCTTACCAATTTATAGGAAACATAGGTAGTTCACTATTTAACTTTCTCAAAATATCCACATGAAAGATAAGGACAACTATCCTTAATACAAAGATTACAAAGTATATGACCTACTACATCAAAATTGACAAAAGGAAACCATATATGCTAATAGGATAGCATATATTTATTATAAAGGGATATTCTTTTAAAAATTACATTGGTAGTGGGTCCCTCAATTAGAATTATCTTAGGAAGACCTTAACCTTAGTGTATTTCTCTTTGATTAGCTTAAAATCCACTACAAGCTTCATTAGACAATCCTCTTCTTGATCTACCAATGTGTTAAAATCCTTATCAACCTTAGCCATGAGTTATTTGATACATTTTACTTCCATGATCTACTTCCCTAAAGTAAGGATGGTGTCAAGGATCTTCTAATTATCCTTGGTAGAATGGCCTTGATGCTCCTTAATGATCTGGATGTGGACACCAACTCTCTACATGAATTCTCCATCACTCATTAGGTCCATAACAGTGGTTTGAGAAGGGTTATCCAATAGGCTCCCCAGAAGTTTCTCCATTTTAGTTACCAGGTCCTTTTCTTCTTTGATGATTTTTTCAACATTATTGCACCAGGTGATCAAATCTACTTACTTATCCATCAAAACTACCATAAGGATATCTAAATGTCAAGGGTCTGCTTTGTCTTATGCATCTTGATTAGTTGTTCATCTAAGCTTGACAATCCTACCATTGGGTGATTAAGGCTTGTGCCATCTCATCTTGATGGTTTAAAGTACTTAATCTAATCTTGATGTTATTTAAATTCTCAAATGTATCCAGTAAAGATTTATTCAACACTTATAATATGTCCTCAGGAATTGAGAGTAGGACTTGAGCTTCCAAATCTTTCTTCTCTTTTTCCAAGTTGAGGATCCTTTACTTCATTCTTTGGATTTTGTCCAAGGTCATTGTTGATTGTGCCACCACTAAAGTAGCCACATCTTCCTGATGGATGGGATGTTCTCTTATTGCCTAGCTTTGAATAGGTTTTAAGCCCATAAAAGGTTCCACCTTTTGAAAGGTGAACTCCTTGATGCTAATGGTGGCCTTCTTTGTCACTATTATCTCAAAAATTAATTTGTCTAGATTTCATTGGAGCTTTGTGTCAGACCCCTTGAATTGTGGCTACTTGATAACTTCTACATTTGAACTCCTAGAGGCCCCTAGGGTGTCAATCCCCTAGCTCTCTTTGTTATGAAGGATTTGGATCCTTCTCTCTGCTTGTATATTTACAATGTATTAAATCCATGGCTTGACATTACCCTATATGTCTATGCCAACTTGGGTTGAGGCCCATGATGGAGAGAGAGATGGGATTTTTTTTATATTTCCCATAAACAAACCATTCAAGAATGGTTGGTCCATAATTAGGGTTCTCATCACTGAAGAGGTTAACTTCACTGGTAGGGTGAGTGAAGGTTAACCTAGGCTTCTTTTTTGGTTCCAAGGGCACCAAGGTCAATTATACTTGTCTCTTTCCTCCATCTACTAGGATTAAATCCTTGTTTGTTGCATTAGAGGGATCCTCCTCCCTATCAGAACCATAGGAAGTTGCAATGTTAACAAGGGAACCCTCCAATGTTTATCTTACCTCTAATGTAATCATGTTAATGATTTACACTAGGGAAGGAGTCCTCTATGGGGATACTTGGGGTTGAGGACATTTTCTAGGTCTATGCTCTAGCCTTAGCTCCTTAGCCATAAATTTACCTTTTCCTTTTATATCCTCAGGTTGCCCAACCTATGATTTTTTTGTTAATTCTACTCATTAAAGCTCAGAAGATTATCTTCTAATAGGTAGTTCCTGATGAGAAGTCCCAAATGGTCTTGGAAATAATTGGTAATGTAAGGAATTTAATTTCCATCTCTCTCCTAAGGTTTTATTATCTCTGATTAGCCTATGCTCCAACTAGATATTGTAGCCTTTGATCTTGGATAGGACCTCTTCAAAGTCATTTTCCCTTGTATAAATACCATCTCCCATACTTGGTTGATGTTTGTATTCAATCTTTGGGGAATTTTTATCTTGAATATGGTTGGGCACCCTGCTAATAGGGTCCCACATCTTAAGGTCATCTAGCTGGAAATCAAAAGAATTTTTATGGATCACCATAATTTCTAGTTGCTTCCAATCCTTGATCACAATCCTACCAATGTCAAGTGGAAAGGGTAGACCTAAGCCTTCTTATTTTTTGTTTCATGTCCCATCCACACCATGGATTATTTGATAGGCAATATCTTGTTCTACAATCTTATTGGGGACATCAATGGGTAATTGGTAGGGTTGAATCATGATTCCTTCGATTCTTATCACAATGCAATCTGAATAGAACAAAAAATTTGTCATGGCTTCTAATTGCCTTTTGATTTGAAGGTGGAGTCTTGGCATAGGGACACTAGTGATTACCTCATAGATAGTTGGGAAAACACCATCATAGATAAACTACATGTTATTCTTGTATTTGAAAATATGTAATTTAGAATAGTGGTGAGAGATTGTGGTCCTACCATCAAGGGACCAATTTTGGATGCCAGGGAAGGTTACAGAGGCCAAGAGTGAATCCAAGAGGTAGGACATCATAAATAATTTCTTGGATGTCCTTATCTTGATGGCTATGAATTTCTTAGCTAATAAAAATCTTATTAGGTCTTTAATGGGAGGGGTTAATTTCTTTTCTATCATAAAGTTGATGTAAGATACCCAAACCTTGCTTACATAAGTAGTGGAAGGGGTACCAAAGGCTCTATTCAGTAAAATTATAGCTATCCTAATGCCATTTATAAGTTATAAAATAGGAATCCCACCATCAAGGGACCTAAAAACATGGGAGTCATAAATTAACCAAGGTGTGAGGAATAAATCTAGTCCTAAGTGTTAGTCCAATTTCTCAAGGATGGGAAATCAACATGAGGCAAGAGGAGCTTATAATAAGTTTTTAATTACATAAGGGTGATTTATGAAACCTTATTAATGCTTTCCTCTTGAATGATCCATTCCCCATCTATTCTAAAATCAATGAAAATGGGAGCAAGGAATTTGATACAATGCATTACCTCTAGTTTGGCCATAGCATGGTAGAGACTTGCCAGCTAAATTAAGACTAGGTCATTGTATCTAAGATGTACAATGGAATTATTCTTTCCCTCTTAGGAAATTATATTCAATTCCTCCACAAGGAAGAATAACTCATACTAGTTCTTGATTCCATGCATGTTTAGGGCTGTCAAGTCCAATTCTTTGTCTTTGATGATCCTCCCCTCACTATCTGAAGTTAGATAAAGTTCTACTTCCATCTTCATTTTTTGCTTACCCTCTACCATTGATGACACTGAATTATATTTTTAATGTCACCAAAGGCTTCACTAGGGCACTTGCTTCAAGGTTTAGTTGCACTATTCTAATTGCTTTGTGACTAATTGAGCTGACTCAAGTCTTCTTTATAAAGGGCTTAGGGTTTTTGAGCTTTAATGGTGGAAATATCTATTTTATTAATCTTATACATTCCTTAAATCTTATGGGACCTTATTCTCATGCCCTCTACACTTTCATCTTAAGAGATCTTTGCTTTTGATTCTCCATGCTTACGTAGAGCCTATGTGGTGTGGCTATGTGCCTTTCATGGCAATTTTCATAAATGCTAGTTGGAGACTAGCCATTGACTTTCAAAATATTTCTTTATTTCACTTTGGTAATCCAAGTTCCTATGTTCTTATAGGTCCCTTGATCTTTATGCTCATGGTTAAGCCACTTGGCACCCCAAAAAATCTTACCCATGTTGCTTATTTTTTCTAATTATTATCCTAACCATGTATTAGCCATGTGTCAAGCTCACGGGGCCTTTGAAAAGTCTTCAATATCAATGCGTTATTGGATAAAATCTAGTATGTGAGTGATCACCATTGATTTTTACAATGTCCTAGTCATTTAATTGAGTTCCTTTATAAAGTGGGTCTTATTAGATTTTCATCCTTTGATTGGCAAGCTACCACACATCTTCCTCATGAGGATCTATATACCTCTATCAGTTACCCTAGCTATGGGTAGGCCATGTGTCAAGCTCATAAAGCCTTTAAAAATTATTTAGGCTTGATTCATCATTGGATCAAATCTAGTGGGTGAGTGATCATTGTTGGATCCTATAAGATGCACACATTTTAATCATTCCTATGACTATATAAACTTAGACTTAAAATGATGTTCCTAAGGTCCTTTTATGTTAAAAAAACACAAATTAACTTAGGTTAGGTCCTTCTATATTAAGTCTTTTTACATAAAAATTCTAGGAATTCCTTTGAATGGGTCTTTAGAAATACCCCCTTTGCTTAGTCTTTGAAAAGTTATCTAGGTTAAATTTGGTGGGCTCGATAATGTCAACTACATCCTCATGGATGTTAAATGATGGGAATGAGATTTTCAAAATTAAGACAATGGAACCACTTTGGTCTAATGATTAAGTGCCACATGTTAGGCTCTCAAGAATTCTTAGGGATTTAAGGTTGATTTGCACCATTAGATTAAGGCCCTTAAGGTAGAGAAGACCATCAGATCATAATCTAAGTGCTTGATAGTGATTGGTCTCCCTTTTCATGTTGGATTTGGTTCACACCATTGGATTAAATCTTTGATTAAACATGAGGCATCATATCTGCAAAAGTGCAAGAGCTTTAATTTAAGGCTTGATATGTATAAAGGTTTATACTAAGGTTTATACCTTTAAAAGTTTATTTGTGCTTGCAAATACCAAGATATTTAAACCTTAATAAAAACCTAGTTGATCCAAAAATGCTCTTAGGCTTTAAAAGGGAAAATAAGAGGTCCAAGTATTCATTTTATATTAATGTTTGGTCATGTTAAGAAACATAATCTAATATTAATATAAAGCTAGACTTAGGGTTTCTATAACTGAAAGGAAATATAATTTCCTACTAAAATTTTATCATGAACATTTGAATTCAAACCCCTAGGTTTTACTACTTAGGAACCCCATCTTTCTCCATAGAACCTATAACTAATCACCTCAAATACAATCATTATAAAAATTAGTCCTTGAAACATAATCACAACCAGATACACTGAGGCTCATGTCTTTTAATTGAATTGCCTTTAAATTTCAAGAGAGAATAACCCTTTCACATTCAATCCTAAACACATATGTTTTGAAACATTCAAAAGGGTCCCATTTTATTAAAATTAGAAAAAATGGGGGTATTTTGATCTAAAAAATAGTTCTCACATAAATCCAAATCCACCTTCTTCAAATCTAGCAACAAATTCTTTAAGTGGAAAACTTGCATCCCCTTCTTACTCATGTGCCCAAGTCTATGGTGCCATAATTTTGCATCCACTTATATAGAACATAAATCAATATGAGAGTCAACATTACCATTATATAATTATAATTTACTTACATTCTCTCCTTTTTCTATTACTAGTGATCCTTTAATGACCTTCCACAATTTTTTTGCAAATGTAACTGTGCAGCCCTCACTTTCTAAATACCCTACTAAAATTAGATTTATTCTCAACTTAGGAACATGTCTCACCTATTTTAGAAACCATTCATTTCCATTATATAATTTTATATACATCTTATCATTTCCTAAAATTTTATAGGGTTATCCATCACCCAAATAACCCTGTCCAAAATCATCTTGAACATAGTCTTGAAAATAATTATTATGGTGTGTAGCATGAAATAAAGCCCCTGAATCTAACACCTAAAAATCATTAATGTTATCTAAAAAGACGATTAAATGATGTTGTGATACATCACCTGCTACATTTGATTCTTGATTTTTATCTTTTTTTCCATCTCCTTGTTTCCCTTTTTGAAACCAATAATCTTTATTTAGGTGTCCTTTCTTCTTGTAAATCTAACACACCAACATTCCTCTAGATTTGGATATACTCTTTTTATAATTTTCATGATTCCTTGGGCCCTTTTCACTATATTTTTGTCTTACCATATTCTCCATAGTCAAGGCATTACGTGATGTCTCACCTATGCTTTTCCATCATAGTTCCTCACTAAGAATAACAGTAATAACATCATTAAACTTTAAAGTATTTAAACCAGAGATAGAATTACTCACAACCATGACCAAGCCATTCTAGCTTTCTATAAATGAGCACAGAATCAAAATATCCCTAACCTCATCATCAAAATTTACTCCTATAGATCTTAACTAATTTGAGACCATGTTAAATTCATTTAAATGATCAGTAATAGACTCACCTTTTGACATTTTTAGATTAAATAAATGCTTCATAAGAAATACCTTATTAAAGTTTGAGGGTTTTTCCATACACTCTATCCAATGCCTTTATCACATCCATTGTTGTCTTTTATTTTTAAATATTTGAGGCCACCAATGCTACCAAACATAGCCACATTGTTCCTAGTGTATTTTTATCAAGAACCTCCCAATCTTCATCCTTCATATTTATCGACTTCTTTGATATTACACCAAATGGTAGGAAAATATCCTTCTGATATAGATAATCCTCTTTTAACATCTTCCATAGATGGTAGTTTTGGCTATTGAACTTCTTGACCTTAAAATTTCCTTCTTTTGACATTGCTCCTACTCAAACTAGGAACCCTCTTTTCCTATGAGTTTATTTAGCAGATAAACCTATAACTCTAATACCAATTGATATTAATATAAAACATAGATCAATATTAATTAATTAATTAATTATATAAATCAAATGCAAAAGGCACAACATAATACAGACATAGATTTAATGTGGTTCACCTAATATGGGCTATGTCCACACAGAAATAGCCAACCCTTATTATTATTTGTTCCAATAAATGAAGGGAAAAACCTTCAATACATCCACTACAATATCCTCTTCACTCACACACATTATTCCACCATGATTACAATGCTCTCATATCAAAGGAGGGTTATATATTAGGGCAAAATACACAAACATAATTTATACCATTAGATCTATAACCTAATAGTGAATGATCAAGATTTACTACAAAATTACAATATTTTACAATTCAATTTTAACAAAATTTTACTTCTGGGGCACTATCCCTAAGCCCTCACTAAGGGGGATCCAAATATGGTCGTCTCCACCCTAGACCCCCATGGAGACCTTAGTGCGGTTATTAAGCATGGGATATACTAAAAGGGGGGGTGAATTAGTATATCATATATCTTATAAATATTTTACTTAATCAAACTCCACTTAACCATACATTCAAGATATGCAATAAAATTGAAATGATATGCACCACTCAAGAGAGAGAGAGAGAGATACCACATTTTTACGTGGAAACCCAAAGTGGAAAAAACTATGGAGAACAATCTCAAGTATATGAAAGAGCACCAACTCAAATTACAAAGTTCACAAGCACCAACTTTTATGAGCACCAACCACTTTGTTGAGAACCAACATAACAACTATTTATGAGCACCAACCCACATGAGCACCAACCCTTCTTGTGTATAAAACACAACTATCTCTCAATGTTGCTTTCTCAATAAATGATAGAACTTTATAATATCTATTTCTATTTTCTCATCTTTTTTTATATAAAATAATTACAAACCATGCACTCTCTTGCATATAAAAAATGGCTTCTTAAGCCTTTATTTATAGCTTTACAAATGACTTTTGGAATTCACCCTTTATGACTCTTCACTCCTATTGGAAAATGGTGAAAAACTTGCATTACCCTTTGAATCCTTGTGTTTTAAGATTCATATGGTTACTCTTCATAAACAAATGCATCCTTTCCTTTTTTGTCTTTATATTTGTGACCTAAATTTTTTTTAAGGTGACTCTTCATGGAAAATGTGCCATACCTTCTTTTCTCTTCACTTGGTGACTCTTGGAATTCCTAAAGATGACTCTTCATGGGAAAATGCATCTCATTCCTCTTTTGTCTTTAGCCCATGACTCTTTGACTTCTCCATGGGTGATATTTTTGACTTTTATGCAACCAAAAATATATTCATTAATATTAAATAAATATCAACACATTTTAGCCAAAATATGAATATTAAAAACACCTTTAGACAATAAATGGTATGGGGCCTTTATCACCAATGCTAGACCTTTGACATCAATGATAATATTTCTAACAATCTCCCCATTTATCATTGATGGAAACCTCAAACTAAAACTACTACATCTTAAAACCTATATTTCCATCTAAAAAGCATATAATAACTCCCCCTTACTATACCTATTACTTGTACCTATTTATATACATGTTTTTACACCTATTCCCTATAGCTATTTTTGTATGTGTTTTTGCACCTATTCCCTATACCTATTTATATTTTTCTCCCCCTTTGACATTAATGGAAAAGGACCTATCCTAGAGCTAACACATATCTCCCCCTCAACTGATGATAATTCTCAATGGTAGGAAGTAAAATAAATTACTCCCAACTTCTCGCGTAGATACTCAAATGTGTCTTTTGGTAGTGCCTTTGTGAAAATATCTACAGTCTATTTTGTATTACTGATATATTCCATCTTAACCTATTGATATACAACCTTCTCTCTCAAGAAGTGATATCTGATAGGAATATGTTTTGTTCTTAAATATATCACTATATTCTTATAAATATTAATAGCACTTGTGTTGTCACAAAAAATAGAAATAAGTTCATCATATTTTACCTTGATATCTTCCAAAGTTTGCTTCATCCATAGCACTTAAGTACAACACAATATTTATACAATATATTTTTATTAAGTTGTAGAAAGTGATACTAAATTATACTTTTTGCTTATCCATGATACTAATCTATCACTGAGGAATAAAGCTCCTTCACTTTTACTCTTTCTTTCATCCAAGTAACCTACCCAATCTGAATCTTTATAAGCAACCAAAGTGAAATCTTTACCTGTGTGATACCACAATCCAAAATCCAATGTCTCCTTGACATATCTAAATATTCTCTTCACTAACTTAACATGACTCTCCTTAAAGGGCTACCTGATATCTTACAACCATGCCTACTACATGCATAATGTCTGGCCTCAATGCTGTCAAATATAAAAGACTACCAAGCATAGATCTATACAAATATTGATCTACAATAGGTGAATCTTCATCCTTACTCACCTTGTTCCCTATACTCATTGGTGTGTTAATTTGTGCATAATCTTCAAAACATAAAATTTTCAACATCTCCTTGGCATACTTACTTTGAGATATGAATATTCCTTTATCTGACTGAAATATTTATAATCCTAAGAAAAATGACAATTCTCTAAGCATAGACATCTAATTTTTTTTTGTATATTATCAAAAAACTCTTTTGTCATCTTTTAAATGTTTCCTTCAAAAATTATATCATCAATATATACCATGACAATCAATTGATGCTCACCTTCTATTTTGATGTAGAGATTATTGTCAACAAAACCTCTCTTGAAACCTTGATCTTTCAGGTACTTATCAAGTCTTACATACCAAATCTGGGAGCTTGTTTTAATCCATACAATCCTTTATTAAATATACATACATGGCTACCATCATTTTAGAGAATAAACCCTCAGGATGCTCAATGTAGACCTCCTCTTCTAGATTCCCATTCAGGAAGGCAGACTTGACATCCATCTAAAACACTTTGAAAATTTTAAACACTACATATGCTAGAAATATTATAATAACCTCTAGCCTTGCCACTAGTTCAAAAGTTTCTTCAAAATCTATTCCCTCAATCTGAGCATATCCTTTACATACTAACCTTGCTTTATTCTAGGTAACTTCACCATTTTCATTCAACTTATTTTTCTATACCCATTTTATTCCTATCACATTATGATCTTTTGGTCTAGGTATTAATTCCCTAGTATCATTGTTTTTTATTTGATTTAGTTCTTCATCCATTACCTTAGCCCAATGCTCATCATGTTTAGCTTCTAAAAAAGTTCTAGGCTGAATTTTGGATAACAAAGAGAAATTAACTTGTTCAAATTCATTTACCATCATTATTTTAGTGTGAACTCCTTCACTTATGTTCTTGATGATGTCACTTTCATTATGATTTATTTGGACATACTTGGATGGGGTTTTTGTGTCCTTTTTATCCTTCATCTCATCTTCATAAGATTCTCTAAAAGCTTCTTCTTCAATGATTTTTGGAATGTCTATTAGATCATTGTCTCTTTGTGCTACATCTTCATCTATCTTGACACTTACACTTTCAACAATATTCTTAGTTATTTTGTTATAAAATTTATAATCTTTAATTTTATAATAATATCTAATACATCTACTCTAGATTCAAAATTACTAAGTTTTTTATTAGTTCTCTTTATGAAGCATTTGCTAACAATTTTTTTGAAATAATCAACTGTAGCTAGTTTGTCTTTCCATAGATCATAGGGAGACTTTTCACTATTGAATCTCAATAATGATCTATTTTGGATATGCACTATTGTACCTACTACCTATCTCTAATATTTATCTGGTATCTTGGATTCATTTACCATTATCCTCACCATTTCCTAAACTATTCTATTTCTTTAATCAACTACTCCATTTTATTGTGGAGTTCTGGTTGGTGAATAATGTCTCTATCCCATGGTCTTCACAATAATCAATAAATTGATATGACATGAATTATCCTCCTTGATCTAATCATAGGAACTTAATTTTTAAGCTAGTTGCATTCTCAACTAAAGCTTTGAATGCTTTGAAATGTCTAAAATCTTCTAGCTTTTTCTTCAAAAACATCACCCAAGTTATATATGTAAAATAATCAATAAGCAACATGAAATATTTCTCACCTTGAGTACTTTGAGTTCTCATAGGTCCACACATATTTTTGTGAACAAGCACTAACATCTGAGTAGTTGAGTATTCTTTTGTCTTGAACCATCTTCTGGCCTACTTCCCATGCTGATAAGGTTCACAAAGTGGGTTGGAGGGCTTTGTAATCTTTAGAATATATCTAACTACTTGTTTTTTATTTATGTTGATAAGATTTTCAAAATTTATGTCCCATTATCCTATTCCATAGCCAACTTTCCTCAACTTGACTCAAACAATATTTTTGACCTTTGATATTTGATAACATATATAAATTATTGCCTATCTTTTGAGCATCTGCTATCAATACATCTGAATCTTTTCTCCTAATTTCACAACCTTATACATAAAACTTTAGTGTCTATCCCTAATAACACATTTGAATTACTCTCAAAATATTATACTTAAGACCTACATATAGAACATTTTTAGTCTTAGTTCTACCATTATCTAAACTTAGTGTACTTTTTTTGGCAATTCTAGCAGTAGTATTGTCTCCAAATTACACTATGCCACCATTAATCTTCTTCAAGGTTATGAACTTGCTCTTATCTCCTATCATGTGCCTAGAACATATACTATCAATGAACCATGGATTTTATTCATTTCTTACATGCAAATATGTTTGGACCAACATAGACTTTTCAATTTACTTCTTCTACCATGAACATGTCTAAACTCTGGTCCTTCTTGACTGAATCAAATACACTTATATAATACCAAGTTATCTGTCTAAAGTTATTGTACTTGTAACATATTATGTCTTCTTCATTAAATCCTGATTGAGGAGCAAAAGAGTTGTGGCTTCTACTTGACTCTGCATGAGTCTCCTTCTCCTTATTTTTGAAATTGTTATCCCTTTTCTAACATTCTATTTTCTTATGACCATATCCATTACAATAAAAAATTGTAACCATAAAAATAGAACCTATTTTTGTATCTCTGACCTAATTTCCTTTTGTTCCTCTACTCCTTCCAGCCTTCTTTGTTTGAGATGTCCTCTGTATTCTTAAATTCTTCCCTTTTCATTTCCTCTTTTGTAAGAGCTTCAAAATAGCTATTTCCTTTTTCTATGTTAACCTTGTTTTTGAAAGTAGTGGCCTCCCCTTTCTCTTTTTCAAATCTGAAACCTATCTTATCTAAAATTGATCTTTGACTTTCTAACATACTAGTGTTATTCTAAAATTTTGAATCATTGGTTGCTCTATCATTGAATGCTTTATTTGTTTTCTCAAGATCTTATTTTAAAGAGGTAATTTCAACAACATACATTTCACATTCTTCACTTACTTTTTGTAACTAAGTTGTTAGATCTTCTTTAGTCTTTTTGGCTTCTTCAATGTGTGCTTGTAGATCTTCAATTATTTATTTTGACTCTTTTTCATTTTTCTTAATCTAGAGCTTCAATCTTTGATTTTTATTTTCAAGAGCAATTAATTCTTGTAAGGAACAAATGAGTTCTCATTCTAAATTCACTTTGGATTCATCATATTCTTCTTCTTGATCATATATACTTTTTCTTATGAAGGCATCTTCATGTAAGGCTATGAATAAAATCTCTTCTTCTTCTAAATCACTGACTCCACTATCTTCGGTTGAGCTAAGATATTTAGAATATAAACTCTTCTTCTAGAATCCCTTATTTAATTTTCCTTTGAAATTATTCTTTTATGTATACTTTCCTTATTCATTGTCACCATTACCCTTATCTAGGCACTTAAATGCAAAATCTCCAATCTTTTTACAATTAAAACATTTGAAAAGTAATTTTCCTTAATATTTACCTATGCCCTTTTTTGTCTTATGAATGAAAAGAGCTCTATTTTCATCTTCATCATCACTAAAGCTATCACTTGATTCTTGAATCTTAGTCTTATCTTTCTTTGATTCTTGAAAGTAGCTTCCATTTTTTAGGGTTTCTCTTATTCAGTCTACATCTCATATGTAGTAATAATATCATGTAGTTCCTCAATCTTTAGCTTGGATAGATCCTTCATCTCCTTGATTGTTAAAACCTTTGCATCATATCTCATTGGTAGAGATCTCAAAACCTATTTCACCACCACTAATTCTTATAACTTTTCTCCAAGACCTTGAATATGATTAACTATTTGATCAACCCATAAAAGATAACTCAATATATTTTCTTCCTTTTCCATTTTCAAACTCTCAAACTATCTTTTGAAAGTCTGTAGCTAGCTTCTTGAACCTTTCCATCACATTTATAAATATTTTAAATCATTACCCAAGTCTCATGAGTAGATTTCCATTACATAAATTTAACAAATTCTAATTCATATAAAACACATAAAATAACATTTAAATCTTTAGAATTATTTTCACTTGCCTTCTTTTCTATCAAAGTAATCACAAGTGTCTGTGGCTCTTCATATTCCTCCATAACTACTTACCAAATGTTGAATCTAAGAGACATAAAATAAGTCCTCATCCTTATGTTCTAAAAATCATAATTTTTCCCATCAAACAAAGGTGCCTTATTTGTAGAAAAACCTTCATGTGATCTAGCTATCGTGCTTTCCCCGATCTACCTTTAAGCTATAAAACTCTTTCCAAAGAAATATTTTACTTAATCAAACTCCACTTAACCATACATTCAAGATATGCAATAAAACTAAAATGATATGCACCACACAAGAGAGAGAGAGAAAGACACCAAATTTTTATGTGGAAACCCAAATTAGGAAAAACCATGGATAAAAATCTCAAGAATATGAAAGAGAACCAACTCAAATTACAAATTTCATAGGCACCAACTTGTAGGATCACAACCCCTTTTTCGAGCACCAACACAAAAACTAGTTGTGAGCACCAACCCATAAGAGCACCAACCCCTTACAAAGATTTGTGAGCACCAACTCATATGAGTAAAAACCCCTCTTATGTATAAAACACAACTATCTCTCAATGTTGCTTTCTCAAAAAATGATAGAACTCTACAATATCACTTTATATTCTCTCCTCTTTTCTTATATAAAACAATTACAAAACATGCACTCTCTTGCATATAACAAATGGCTTATCAAGCCTTTATTTATAGCTTTCCAAATGACCTTTGGCATTCAACCTTTATTAAGCTTCACTCCTCATGGAAAATGGCACAAACTTGCATGACCCTTCGAATCTTTATATTTGAAAAGTCATATGGTGACCCTTCATAAGCAAATGCACCCTTTCCTCTTTTATCTTTATCTTGGTGACCTTTCAAATTATTTAAGGTGACTCTTCATGGAAAAATGTGCCATATCCTTTTTTGTCTTCACTTGGTGACTCTTATAATTCCTCAAGATGACTCTTCATGGGAAAATACATCCCATTCCTCTTTCGTATTTACCCCATGACTCTTTGACTTCTCCATGGGCCCTCTTTTGAATTTTATGCAACCAAAAATATATTCATTAATAATAAATAAATATCAACAAATTTTATCTAAAATATGAATATTAAAAACACCTTTAGACAATAAATTCTATGGGGCCTTTATCACCAATGATAGACCTTTGACATCAATGACAATATTTCCAATAAGGGGTGTTCCCCCTCCCCACACCCCCACTATCAGGAATTAGGCATTATAATGAGATCAAGCTCCACCATCCAACACTCTTCACAATATTTATTTTTTAAAGATAGGAAATATATTTAGATATGGAAGCAAAAATATAGTTTTTTATTTGATTAGTTAAACTCAGGTTTTACAAGGACCTAAAAACCATAGTTCAATGAGAAAACACATTTTTTATTCATGCATATTTATTGTCTTTTACAAACATTTGTTAATACATAAATGACTTAACATAGACCATAAAAATGAAACCTATAATTTATACATTTATTTGACCATAAAATGATAGATATAACTTGGACATTTATCAAAGATAAATATCACATCTTTAAAAAATATTGGCATGAAACCATTAAATCTAATAAATAATGAAATTCTAGATAAAATGTATTCAATTTTATTGGATGATAATGCTAGAAATAGTAATTGTGCATATTCTAGAGACATTATTTGTAAAAATATGCATCTCTAAAATTTATGAAAATAATCTTCTAAATAACTAAATCTTCTTCATTGACAAAAAAAATTCAATGGGACTAAATTAAATCCAATTAAAACATGATAAGGTATATAATATAGAATTATTATTTTTAAATAAAGAGTTGGAAAATAATTCATGAAACTAAATTAAGATGTGTCGTGCAAGTTATATCTATAAATTTGTCTTGTAACTTTCATCTACATATTTATCCTACACAAGAAGTTATAGAAGAAACAATGATTATTTTTTTTAAACTTCCACATCTCATCTATTTCATTATCATAACAAAATATAATCTATAAACTAATCCTATCCACTCATCCAAACATAAGTGCATACATAAAACTAATAAATAGAATGAAATGAAATGGAATAAGGTAAAAATGAAAGGTAATATTTTATACCCTCTAGGTAGTTTAGTTTATATTCCTTAGTCAATAAAAGGTTAAAACTACCTAAGCAACAAATATCACAGAATATATTGAATATACTATATACATAGCCTTAGTATTTCTATCTACATCATTTCATCTTTAGATTAACTTTAAAAATTACATAAAAATAATTCAAAACTATAGTCATAAGCATTCTTATAAGTGGAGTATTTTCATGTGAACTAGAGATATATAATAAGAGGAATATATGTACACCAGAACTTGTACTTTCATTAATATTATACTACAAATAAAATAAAATTGTAAATTATTTAAAAGCATAAATAAATTTAGTGTGTTTTTTCAATGGGTCCCACTTAGTTTTCTACAAGTATTTTGATCCACCACTAGAGGTATTCTTCTAATTATAGTATACATTAAATAGGTCCTTTAGACTAGCTTTGATATCATAGTTCACTTAAACAATTTTTAATCTCGTGATCCATTATAACATAAAATATTCTAATATTCTCTAAAAACATTATGGGATTATGTGAATCAACTAAATTTTATATTTGTTTAGAATATTTCTCAAATTTCCATATCTCGAGCTTGTTATTTTTTCCATTATATCACCAAAAGGAAAAGTGTTTCAACACTAATTTAGTGATCATTATTATTGGAAAAAGAACTCTTATCAATGAAACTATGTAAGGAAATAGAAATCCCAATAAATTTAGCATATAAATAAACCATCCACATAATGTGGTTAGACAAGATAATTCACTAATGAAAATTTATATTACACTAGATGAAATGTATAATGTAAATGTGCAAACAACAATGGATTCACCTAACCAATATTTCCTTAGAGACTACATATCCACCAACTCTAGATAATTGACTCTAAGCTCCATTAATTTCTATAAATAAAAAGAGTTTTATTTATTTATAAAATTTAATAGGTGAATGGGAGATTATTTTTGGTGGAGTGAAAGGTAGAAGCATTCTATAATCTACACATAATCCTTCTCACATGTGAGCACAACTACCACATTAAATGTGCATATTAAACATGTGGTGTACATAATAAATATCATATTTTTCAGAACACTACCTTAAATGGACTTCACATAAAGTGTGAATATGACACACACCAACACCTTAGGAATATCATCTTAAGTGATGTGGTAAAAAATAATTCTTTATCTCATAAACATGGATCCCAAAAACTAGGCCTGATGAGATACCCATGTACAATGTGTCATGCCCATTTTTTTCTAAAAGATAGACATCAATATTGGGATAAAAATTATCCATATGAATTCCAACAAAATATCCTACAACCTTCATAATGAATTTTGTAGTAATGCACTATAAATTATTTGACATAGCACTCATATTTATCACAAAAACTTGCCAAAACATTTTCTACATAATTGGCATCAAAATGGCTATCAAATTTGACCTATTTCATCATAAACATGGTAGGGCACCATGTAACATCTTATTTTATGCTCAATTCAATGATACCAAGGACTAAAAATGCTCCATACATCATAATCATAGGTCCCCAGGTCCATTAACAAATGCAATTATTTTAGTCCTGCAAGTTTCAAGATGCAACTATGTGGTAGCATTATGGGATCTTAAGAATTAGGTAAAATTGGGACTTAACCCTAAGGTAAACTAACCTAAGGTTTTTATCTCTAAGAGATGGTGACATGGAGATAATTCACTAACTAGCTACCCCACCACTCTCTAGGGCTAGCACATCTACCTTGGGGATACAGATCAATGATATTATGCCACATGGTAACATCCCACTAGCTTACTAGCCCATAGGATTCACTCTTAATATAGATACACCTCCATAGTCATGAAGCAGTGGGATTTTTCCATGTGGTATCATCTCACTCACTCATTTGCCCATAGGCTTCACACCTAGTACAAACATTTATAGGATAGCATATCATTAGGATGATGCCACATAGAAACATATTATGAAACCACTTGCCTAGAGATATCACTCCCTATATGTCCCTCTTAAATATTTTGGGTCATCAAGATGATACCACATGGAAACATACCACTCATCTACTAGCCTAGAGGCTTTGCATTTTGTACAGTCTTCCCTATGATCATGGGTCATTGCGATGATGCCATGTGGCAACATATCATGATCTTTTTATCCTAGCACCAACCATAAAATATAAAAAGTTGACATCACTCCTAAGTTAGTGAGAGTATGACATGTGGCTTCCTCCAAAACACTCCATAAAGTCATGAAAATGATAAAGGAAAAAATGGAAATAAAAGGCCAGGGGAAAAATTAGATAAGGAAAAAGTAATGAAAAGGCCTATTTATGAGGTGATTAAGGAAGTTCTATGTGAGAAAATTTAACCATCAAGGATAACCCATCTAGGTGAAGGCCTAAATATGACTAAGTAAAATTAAAACTTAGGGCCCAAGAAATAAAAAGGTTAAGGAAAAAGTTAACATAAGGCACAGCTTAAAAGTTCCTAAGACATAATCAAATAGATGAAGTAGCCATTAAGTGAAGCCTAAGAAAAATACAACTAAGGAAATGAAGGTGAGTAATACCATAACCTATGTGGATTCATTTGACAAGGCCAAAATCAAACACTTTAAGTGAAGCACCACAAATAGCTAAGGCTAAACTATGAAGTTGATCAACTAAAAAAAATTCAAAATCTAAATTAACCAATACTCCCATTAGTTTTGTCAATTAGCATAGTATTGATAGGTAATTCAATAAAGCCTAAAAACCTATTTGTTATAGTCAAACTTATGATCTGACTGGTTCACTTATCCTAAAAAGGATTCAAGGATATTATAGAGACCTATTTTGATTGTCTCATATCACATCTTAGCTTGAGAGCCTAGATTAGCTAATACCCTTCTTTTATTCAAGATGGCATTGAGGCTTGAACCAACCCTTGACACAAAACCAATATTCTTATTGGTTTGGTTGATTATCTGAACCTCACAAGGTGTTTCTTTATAAAAATAGCCAATACTGAGACTATGTAGTCCTATTAAGTCTTTGTTATTCCTAACAAGCACTCAACCATTTAACTAAGATTCATTTATCGATAAGCTAAGTTTGTAATATAAATTCTAATAGAATATATGAGAAGGCACAAATTTCACCTCTTAGGCTGATTTTATATAAGTTTTAATCTATAAAATTATATTCATTAATTTATTTAAAGAGCTATATAGGCTTAGAAGTTGATCCCTGCTTGACAGATTCCTTCTTAGGAGATCTATGGTCAAGACTTAATGAGGTTCTTATTATCACTCTCTAATATTTGTTTAATATTTACCTTACTTAGATTATTCCTTATCATAATTGGATTATCATAACCAAGTTTAGACAAGTATAACACATTTTTATCTTATTATCAAAATCATAGGTAGTCTAACCCACGTCCTTCAAATCTAATAAATCCTTCATAAACAAGTCATTAATGAATAGAACCAAGGCATGAAATTCAATACATAATGAGCACACATACACAAAGTATTCAATATATTATATATTAATTCCCTTAACTTGGCCAAGCTCAGACATGAATAAGCAAACATCCATTAGAATTCCACCCTCAACTTTGAGCTTACCACAAGAAGATTTATTATTCAAATATAATAAATAGGTTTTATAGTAATTTTGAAAAATAATAACCATCACATTTTTTTGATAAGATAAATAAGTATAGTGGCTCACATCTTGGCCCATAATAAATCAATAACATATAAATATAATTGATTCAATTGATAATAAGTAATCCTTGACTTATATCTAGTTATAAAAAGCATCAAACAATAATGATAAATCACTAAAGATAAGTTCCTACTTGATCCAAGTGTAGCTTTGACCAATAAAAGATGGGCTCACCCCCCAATATTTTACCATCATCAACTGATTGATCTAGGCACCCCTAATTAGGACTCCCAACTCCAAACATGTTTAAATCATGGTGTAAGTTAAACAAATCAAAAATTTAATAAATATGTCTTGGGGTCAAAGAGATAGATACTCACAAGGTGATAATCCAAGCCTCTCTAAGTCAAGATGTTACCAACCTCAGATCTATTTTCAACAAGAATGAAACATAAAAGATAAGGCACAAGGATCATAAGGATATAATTCATTAGGCATAAATCCACTAAGATATATTCCATAAGAAGTCATGAGATGGATTAGGAAACCTACCATCATGCCCAAAATGAGAGACCTAACCCTTCCTCCATCATGAAGAATTTGACCTTTCAAAACATTATAAGTCATTCATGGTAAAACATTTTTTTGAAGGAAAGCAAAATTCTTAATAGTTAGGAGTATCGTGGAGGAATATCTAACCTCTAAACTCCCACACAAGGGTATTAACACTATGGAGTGACTCAAGCACAACCATAAAGAAATAGACAAAGAAAAGAAGAAGTCCAAGTAGCCTTACTCCTTTCAAACACAATAATTATTATAGAATAACACAAACTTCATTTAATCAAATAGTAGGATATTCCAATCATTAGGCTACCTACCAAATATCCAAGCCCTTCCATGGATCTTTTCTATGGGTTACTACTAGTTGATTTTCTCCCTCTCTAGGATCTCTTATTATTTTCCTCTACTCTTCTCCTTCATTCCTGAGGTGGCCAAAAATATCAAAAGTACGAAACCCTTTTTCATAAATCATCCCTCCTCAAATAATAATTTTATCCTTCTTGTAACCCAATCAAAACATGAAAAGTGTTTTTTATTCCCTAAAATTGAATAACCACTCCTATTGCCCAGCCTATGACATTTTAATGATGATCCCTTTTCTAGTCTATAATGATGCATTAGTGGTTCTTATAGAGATTTACAATTGATTCTAAAATCAACCTAATGATACCCCTTGGTTTAAAGTAATGACCAATTAAAGACTAGCCTACAAACTGACCACTAGATAATGTAGATGTTGTTATACTTCATCTCATGCATTAAGGTTGACAAGCTCAAAGGTGGCTCAAAAAACCTAATAGAGATTATAATTAAAGACTGCAAAGAAGTCCATAAGGTGAATAAGACATCCCATTAGGATTATATAAGGTTAAGACAAGGTTAGGGTTATGTAGGATAACACATGATGTAAAAATGCCTTACATAGTTCTTTTTACCTTCACTATTAATGATATGTTCTTACACACTAATTTCAACCATGAAATTAATTATCCTAATAGTCAAATCTCGTAATCATATCATACTAGATCATTTAATTTAAACCAACATAATTATATTACCAATAAATTCACAAGGTCATGAATTTATATTCATATAGGACATAATGCATGTATAATTTCAATTGTAACCTAAGGCAATAATTCATTAATTTATTAGCTAACTCTTACCATATGCATGATCTATTCACCTTACAATTAGCATCACCATGGAATTATCATCATTTATTTGCATAACCACCTTATTTTCTCATGAGGGACCTTACATTCTTCCCCCTTAAAAGGGAATTATCCTCTATGTAGGACTTTTTGCCAATCAGGACCACTTGACTACTAGAACATCATCCTAAATTATCTATGTGCCACCCCAAGTAGGCCACAATATGAGTTATTTTTCATCCCTAATTAACATCCTCAAATATGGAGATCAACTAATATATGGAACCAAACATATTATTCCTCTTATATTTCTGACAACCCTTGAGTTTCTTCATCCATCATTTATAAGGCTCTTTAAGTGCACATAAGGGTCTGACCTACATGAGTACAATTTTAAATTCATATTTTTCTTTTCAAGGTTTATAAAACCTTTAATTATCAATATTTTGATACCATTTTCTTACTAATTTTATAAAATTATGACGTAACTACTTCTAACTTGCATCATAAGTCATGAATTTCATTTTTAGGATGCAAGCATTAATTCCACTAGCTCAAGATTTCTTCATCACATAAAAATCCATGGTAATGATTATGGTAAGGTTGAATAGTCAACCATCATGAAGATGTTTCTAAAAAACCACCATCACTCAGTGTTATAACAACATCTATAACATGCATATCAAAAAATAAGCATGATATGCAACAAGGAGGAACTACCTCTCCATTTCCCATAATTTCCCACAATATTGTGGTTATGATTTTAGCATAACAAAACTTCCCTACTATGAATTCATAAGGATTATTCAATTTTTTTTATCATAATAATTTTAATTTCTTGTTAGAAGAATATTTATGGCTTAAATATGAAAATTGTCCAATTTCAGACCCAAGCCTTACTTCATTAAAGGTTATGTTTCCACTATTTATCTCACTAAGTGCATTAGATGTTGGTTGAATTATAATTAATTTTTGGATGAGGAAATTCACTGTGACCTAAATCATGCCACAAATCATACCTATGTCAATATATTGAGACTCACACATTTTTATTTTTTATAAGTATGGTATTTCAATCACTCCTTGAATATTTAATTCCTTATTAGATAGGAATGATAGTTTTCAATCACATCAAAATTGTCCTACTAAAATAGGCATCAATTTTTGGTCTTACCATTAGGAGATCATATAGAATTATTAGAAACATATTGGTTCATGATAACTTACCATATCTAGTACCATCTCAAACACAGAGGATATTTTGAATAAGTAAATCTTTGGGAAAATTCCTCCCATCAAATCCATTCTACTATAGAAGAATACTAGCATGGCATTGTCTCCCATTTTCAATATACCATGCTATTCATGGAAGGTTTTAAGCGATTTTATACCATACCCTTCTCTATCATCATGATCTTATTATCTTAGCATACCATCCTAGGTATAATATGGAGGTCAATATGCAAGGGGATTTCTATCCTAGATGCCATAAATGCAAGCATTCAAATGATCAATCAAGTGAAGAAAAGTACTCATAATTAAATATTAACAGGTAAATTATCATAACATAACATTATTGCCACAAGATTAGATTAGAAAGAGGATATCTCACTCTATTACTTCATTTTAATCATCATAAGAGAGTTGAACAACCTACCATTATGCCCTGCATAAGAGGACTTCAAATTCTACCATCATGACATCCATGGGAGGATCAAACAACCTTTCACCATGCCCCTACACAAAAGGATTTTGATACATTACTAAAATGAGATAATTATGTGTTAATCTATATGCATGTGGCCTTGAAGACATCATTTCACTAGATAATATATTCAATACATAGATGAACCTAGTCATGTCAATGTGTAGAGAAATAATATAGTTGATACGCAAGGGGATTTCAAGACATAGCTCCCCCTATCAATGTAATACACAGAGTGAAGAGAAACCTTAGTGTCTAATACCACCACATATGGTGGGTGAGTAAGGATGGGATATTAAAATTTTGTGATAATTTCCCATCATGACCCACTTAGCTATCATTTTCAATCTAATTCTCCTTTACACTCACTTGAAGTGACAGTTATGCACATACTTGTTGATCAAATTTGACTTTTAGGTTAAATTGGGGCACCCATAAGTTTAAAAAATGACCTTTAGGTGTTTTAAAGGGTAAAAAATATTTTACAAGGTGTTTTATAGGCTAATTAATGTAATTTGGTGTTATACTAGCCTTGGTCCTTAATTATTTTAGTCATTTTAGTCATTTTGAGGTCAAAAAGGGTGCATTTAATGAGTTGTACAATTTTATTAGGAATTTTGAAGGTTAAAATATATGATGTCATGCCCCATTTGACCACTCAAGTCTTAATCAACTGACATAACAAAAAAGTGATAGGTTATGCAAAAGAAAAGGCAAATTTCTTGAGAAAGGAAAAGAAATTGGTACTTGTACGACCTCCTTGGGAAGTGTACCATATGGGAAAGGATTATACAATTCATATTCATCTTCCCTATTCTCATATCCACATTTTAAATTATTTTTAAGTGTCATTTTAATTCCAAAATTTTTCTACTCCTTTTCACCCTTCTTGGCAAGTAAAAGTGACCTATAGGTTTGTACTTGGTATCATCAGCCCAAGGGAATTCAGGAAAAATACTTTTGGGGGTGTATTATAAACTCATTTAGATTCCATTTTATTATTTGTTGTAGATTAATGGTGGTCTGAGCTTTATGAACCATTCCTAAGAAGTTGACCTTTCAAATTTGCTTAATAATTTGTGCACCCTACAGGTTTTGCTCTCATTTGAGAAGGTCCATGTAATTCAATTGCTAAGATAGATTCCAAAGTAGGTTTAATTCCTTCCCTAATGTTATTTATTATTTTTTCACATTTGTTTTTAATTTAATGAGCCAACTAACTTAGTTTGCAAAGAGGAGTGAATAAGTGAAGTTATAGTCATTTCTACCATGTTTCAAAATGTTGGAATTTTACAAAGGTTTTATGTGAATGGAATATGATGTTCTACATACATCAGATATATATGATCATCCCTTCCATGTTTGGTTTCATCACATCTTAATTTGGAGCAATTTCCCACTTTGTCTTTCTCCATTATCAACTTTTGCTTAGATTCACTTGTAGTCACCTATATAATCTCTTTCAACTTGTCCATGGAGTTGTAATTAGAGTGAGTTAGTTATCCAAACCACCAATATTTTTAAAGAGTCCATTTAGATGCTTGGAAAAGGTGAAAATTTAGTCTTAAGCTCATCCACCATGCTAAAATAGTCATGTCCTGAGATACCCCTTTATTGCTCTTCTCCATGTATGTATAGGTGATTCTCATGTTGGAAAGATAGGGTGGAACTAGTTTCAAGGTGACCAAGAGTGGATATCTTGCACTTAAAGGATGAAAAATTAATTTGAGTGGTTTTGAAGATATTCACTAGCATGTTTTTTCCCCAATTACATGACCTGCCTATATAACATGCTTGATGCATACCTACAAGGCCCTTGTTGACATCATGAGGAGGTGTGGAAAGGATAATGTGTGTTCTAATATCTTGATAATATTGGAGGTACACTAAGATGTTTGATAAGAGACTACACAGTTCACATTCATATAAAGTTTCATGTTGTTCATATCTAGTTCACTATTTGATACCAAAACATCCACCTATAGGTGGTTGAGTAGGGTGCTAAAATTCTTAGATGGAGAGGGAGAAGCAAATTGAAACCTACATAAGGTTTTGGTATGATAATCAAGCCTTGATAGACCAATTCAAGTGGAAAATTGAGAAAAATAGGTGTCTAGTCATGTTGAAGAGATAAAGGACTATGTTTTGGGAAATTAACCCCAAAATGTCAAAATAGAGGTCAGGGGGCTTCTTATGAGTATCTTAAAACATGATTTAAAAGTGTCCCAAAGCATCTAGCCTAACCTCTATTATATCCCCTAGCATAGAGAGTCTACATGCCAAGAATGTAGGTCAGAAAGTGAGGGAATATAGGTTGTTTTAAGCCTCAAATATGCCTAAAAAAGCACTAAAACACTTCACTGAAGTCTACAAGTTTGAGGTTTCAAATGAAGTTTGACATCATAAGGAGAAATATTGAATAATTATCATGGATAATATGGTTTAAATAGATGAAATCTTTAACTAATGGCTTGAAATTTAGAAATAAACTATTTAAATATTCCCTTACAACCCCCATAACTATCTACAAGTAACCCTTATACAGAGAATACACACCTACAATAGGGTTAGATCAATGATCACAACCTTGATGCCTATTTGATGCTTTGAGATCCTAAAAAGGTGAGTGTAGGATCAAACATGCATTTTTTGATCAAAAATGGTTAAATTGAGGTTCTTTTATCATCATGAACAAGCTAATTAGAATCATCGACACCTACAGGCAATAGTCTACATCAGAGTTGCTTAGTCATTTTGGAGAGGACTTACTCTAGTGAGTTAAAAGTGCATATTGAATTCTTGTAAATAGTAATATGATGAAACAAATATATAGGAACCTTATCCATTAATATAATTATCTTAATAATCTCTATTCAAATCAAATTAACCTATAAGTAGAGGTAAACTTAGGGTGTCTTAGTCAGAGTATAGTGGGGTACCCAATTTTGACTAGAAGTGCATGAGGCTCAAAAGGGAGTTTGGGTGATAGGAAAAATATTTGGTCACCTCAATAAAAATCATGGTAACTTCATTATATATAAAAATTATTCAACAAACCTACAAAGGATCTCTTATACCCCTGTGTGTACCTATAGCCACCATGATGTAGTCTTGGACATGAAGGTGAGAAGAAGACATGAAAGTGTTTGGGTGAAGAGAGAAGTTTTTAATAAACTTAATATGGTAAATTATTGATTAATTAATTTATATACACACTCCAATATCAATTTAACATGTATATCAACTCTTCCTTACTTGGCCAAAGCTATAAGTCCATATAATGAGCAAGGAAACCTCTTTGCCAAATAGATGAACATGAGGAATTAAAAGAGAAGGAATGTTATGGGGTGAATACCAAGATTTATTAACATTAATTATATATGGGAAACATGTTTAAGTAACCTAGAGGCATCTTTTTGGATTGGAGAGGTCACTTTTAGGAGGGTTTGAAGAAAATATAGGAAAATACGCTTTTAAAGGCTTTTTTTGGGCATTTAGAGTTCATTAGACACCTAAAACATGGAATAAATATAAAAACTATAGTAAAAATAATAATAATGACTTGGAAAAACTCTAAAAATATTTAATTTTCCATGGGGATGAGGGATATAACTCACTATTTTGTCTCAGAGGTCAGCCAATCTAGGAAAATTAGGCTTTGGCAAAGTGAGTTAGTGAGTGTAAAATCAGCAAAGGACTTGATATAGAGATTTGGAAACCATAGGAAAAATTAAATGAGGTGTATTAAATGATAATATATGATATATAATGACTAAATAAAGATAAAATCCATCAAGATGACTAAATTACCCATGCACATTATCAAACTAGGCAAACTTCTACTAAGCCTAGTTGGTGAATGAGAGAAGAAGATGAATAAGAGTGATTATAGGGTTATGTAGTGGATTTTTAATCTCAAAAGGAATGTTAAAATTAATAATATACTATCCTAAATATGAAATACCATTCCAAAAAATCAAATCCAGTTGGGTACAGGTTAGGCTTATTTGGCCTTCAAGGGACCTAGAACCATTGTAGAGTCCATATTCAATTATAAATATTGGTGGGATATATAGAAACAATATTATATTTTTTAATTCAAATAAACCTATGGTAGATATATTTCTATCTCAGAGAGATTACAAACATGCAAGAAGGGTAGATATTAGCTCGTTGGGGTATCTTCAAATTTTCATATATCCTCTAAGGATTTTCATGAGAACCAAAAGAATTTGGAGGATTTATTAATTTACCTGAGAATAAATTATAACATTAATTATAATATCCAATGTCAAAGCTTTATGAACAAAGCTTAAGACCAAAAACTACCTAAAAACCCTACTAAACCCTCAACTAGGACCCAATGGATAAAAAATATTGAAGAGCTATCCAAATGGAATATTTTGATGTAAGATATTTAAAATTGTATAGGAATAATTTATTATTCATTCCATATAGATGAGATGTATGGAATCATATAGACAACATGTAAAATAGGGTAATTTTTACCATTTTTTATGCTTTTTAGGTTCTAGGAGGTTTCAGAAGGTGAAATAAATATTAGATAAAAATTTATAATCATTATAAATATATATGTGCATTTATTTCTAAGTAAAAACTTATAAGTTTCAAAACAATAACTCTCCTTTTAGCTAGTCAAAACTGGCATAGTGGACACAAGGGTGAAAAGGGTGAAAACTCTAAGTGTGAGCCTTTTTAAACCATTATTTATGCCTCTACGGAGATTGAGGGTATTGAAAGGTGTAATTAACTCCCTCCCAATTATTTTCATGTAAAAATAAATGAATTTTTGAGTCCAAGTGTGAAGGGTGACTAAGAAATGAGTTTTTAAAGTAGTAAACAATGATGGATTCCTTCCAAGAGTTTATAGATGAGTAATAATACAACCAATACATGGATATGAATGATTTAATTCCTTAAATATTATCCCAATAATCATACCTCTCCCTATTTATTGGTTGGATATTCAAATAGGTTCAAATTATGAAGGTAGTTTCTTGAGCCAAGACTAGGAGTTTTATGTCATTTTTCATAAGTTTCATGACTTGTATGGACAATTGGTCCTATTGATATTTCATGGTTCATCCCATATCTATTTATCATGAAATTTTAACCCCTTTTATTAGATTTACAAGTGTCCAAGTGACATTTAGACTTCCCTTATCTTGCTCTTCTCTCAAAGCCTATAAATATTGACTCTTTTGGCTCTTTTTAGCAGCCTTTGTTGGTTTATGGTGAAACCCTAGCCAATTTTATACTTGAATGACTCTTTAATAAATAAATAATTGATTTTTTATACTTGAATGTTGTATAATTTAGTGCATTTCAATCTGGTTGGTCTTGTCTAGTAGAAGATGTTCTTTTCTAGCATGTTATGCTTGATTGTTCACCAAGTGTGCAGAAGAGAAACTGTTATAGGTCTTTTTTAGTGTTATTTTATAAGTCTATAAGTGTATTTTAATTTTTTCATGACTATATTCCATAAATTAATCATTCATTACCCTCTTAAGTATCAAAATACCTTCTAAAACCTAGCTTATGAAACATTGATGTGATAATGCAACTTGAATTGTGAGTTTTATGTGAAAGAAGTATTGTTTAGCTCTAAGTATTATAAGTTAAATAAATAAGAGGAAATATAATTATTTTTCATCACCTCTAATTTTATTTCATTCAAATTTCATAGGAAAGAAAGAACTTCAAAGAGTGTATCAAGGGAACTAGCCCTTCTATATATTCATCTCATCAAATTATTACCCACAGCAAGAAAGATGTTTCCATCATGCCACTTATATGAGGAGAGATAGGCATCTCCTCAAGGGGTGAAAATCCAAGAAAAACTATTTTTTCACATGCCCGATGGGACCCTAAGTCCTAGAAGATTTTCCAAGATTGCTATTGGTCTTGGCATAGTTGTAGCTACAAGAGCATCTACATTTAGTACCTATAAAATACACTAAAGTTTTCAACACTTTGGTTCCTAATCAATCCTTAATTTCCATGCTAAAGGTGACCAATAGGTCTACTTCTAAAGGTATACCCTTTAAGTTTGTGTTATTGCCTTTCTATTCTATCAATAAGGTTTATAAATACTCATCCTTATTCAAGAGAGTTGGTGTTTAAGAATTCTAAGTTCTTACTAATTTCAACCTCTAATACTCATAGTCTACATTTCAAAATGGCTAGAAAACAACCTTTTATACCTTTCACTAGATTGTGTCCTTTTAATCTTACCTAATATGACCAAATTCTAGGAGTATCCCTTAAGAGTGTTCCATATTTTAGTAGAAAAGGTGTTATTACTACCATTGAACACATTAGAAACATATCAAAATTATACAATATCCAAAATATCATCCAAGATAATGTGGCTATTAGGTTATTGGCATTGTCTTTCAAATGAAAAGCTTTAGATTGGTATGGGACTCTACCTAAAAATTATATTAGTTCATGGGATGAACTAGGAGATCTATTGACTAAGAGGTTTGGAGAGAAGAGTGATCATCTATCACAAGTTGAGAAATTTACCACTATCAAGAGGGAACCATAAGAGTTTATGCAATATTTTAATACTAGACTACAAAAGACTGGGATAGGATTCTAGCCCTTATGAAACCTACTCCAAATTATGCCTTTTTGTGCTATCTAAAAGCATTGAATAGTGATGTATCCATGCTGATCCAATCCATGGGTGGGAATACACTATATAATGCCTATAAGATATCCATCAATGCTGAGAATTATCTATTTCAAGTAGGGAAGATTATTCCTAGACCACCAATGCCAGTGTTCCCTAATTTGCAGCCTCTTAGTCGAGTTGCATTCCCTACCTTGGCTCCTTTGCCTAGTTAAGGAAGGCCTATAATTACCCCCACAAATGAGATTCATCAAATTAAGAATTTGATATAAAGCATTACTAATGAATTGGTTACCCTCAAAAGTCAACAAGTTCAAATTTAAGGGCCATATCAATCTTACAATCAGTTAGGGCAAATAAATAGACCTCCTTTTCAAGGCAATAATCAAGGCCAAGGTCAAATCACTAAAGTTAGACCTTACCTAAGTTACAATCTAAATTCTCCCTCATCTTATAAAGATATTTTTCTCACTCAAAATAACTTTATTCAATAACAAATCCTCCCTATGACCAAAATCAAGACCAAGTTGTATATGCC
Source organism: Torreya grandis (assembly GCA_037957365.1). Classification (NCBI taxonomy): domain Eukaryota; kingdom Viridiplantae; phylum Streptophyta; class Pinopsida; order Cupressales; family Taxaceae; genus Torreya; species Torreya grandis. The sequence goes on from JARHVA010007215.1 coordinate 622,388, forward strand.
AAGAGATGCATAATAAATCCATGACAATGCAAGGTAATCAAGCATCTCATGTTTCAACTTTTGAGATGCCAATGATAAAATGTAATTGAGAGTGGAAAAAAATAATCTAATTCTACTCTCATAAATCATTTTGAGGGAGATTTTTGTGCCATCATTTGGGGAATTCAAGCAATGTGAATGCTAGTGTGTTCTCTAACACTAAGTCTAAGAAGAAGGTTGTTGAAAAGACACAAGGGGATAATCAAGGACCTATTTTAACTCCTACATCATCTCCAATGGTGGGTGGGTCTAACTCAGCCCCTAAAGTGTAGGAAAATTAGAAGTTTTAGAATGTAAGGCCTTTTCTTACACATCCACATTCACAAGATACACCATAAGGCACTAGTGCTTCCAAAGAGCCTCTTAAGGTGAATAATTATTCTATAAATGTTGTGGATCAAATTAATAATCTGAACTTGAATATTTAACTATGGAATTCATTAACAATACATTGATAAAAGTACATACTTCAAAAGAAATTGTAAGGACTTGGTAATCAAGTTAGATCAACTAGGAATGAGAATATTATCTTGGTGATTGGAACTCAACCCATTTATGGAAAAGTAAATAAGATTGACTAGACTCCTCCTTTTTATCTATCTTCAATCATTGGTGATTTCTTAGTTCACAATTGCATCATAGATAGTGGGCCTAGTACTTCAATTATGCCCAAGTGTATAGCGGATAAATTAGACCTTAAATATGAACCAATGCCTAAAGGAATTATACAATTAGATGGATCATTAGTTAATACCTTTGAAGTAGTCAAGGATTTGAACTTGATTTTACATGATTTTCTTGGTTTTTCTATTCCTCATGATGTGGTTGTTGAATATTTACCTCCATACTTTACTCTTTGTTTGTCAAGAGAGTTTATAGCTAAGATAGGTAAATACTTGGTAGCCAATTGGTCCTATATGGTCTTTAGGACAAAGTATGGTACTAAAATGAAGATTTAATCAGAGCCTATCCATCACAATCACTTGGATCCATACATGCCTAAAGTGTAAAATGTCAATTATGCCATTATTGATGATGAGGAACTTCACATAGATCAATCTCCAACATATTCTCTTGAATGAGTTTCTAATTTGTACTTATATGAATGGGGAGATGAGCATTATTAGCATGATCCTTCCAAATTCATGGAAGACACCAAACAAGCTAAAGGAGTGAAGGAATATTAAATCATAAAATTCAAACATTACTAAAGAATGACCATACCCCAAAAAACTAAAATGATACAACAAATTCATATACTTCTAATCTCCATTTGGAGTGTTTTAGACCATAATTTATGACTACAGGGATATAAAAGAACCATTATCCGCTTCTGGTCACTTCATGGAAAATAATTTCACTCTACCAATAAGATAAATTTGAGATCTTTTCTAAATCATAGGTCATAAGTTTGATAAACTAGCTAATTTCCAAATAAAAAGTTAACTAAACAAATAATCCATCAACAAACATCCTCATTTACTAGGAGTAAGACAAAAGAGAAACAAGCCATCAACAAGCTCATACAAAGGAGATCAAGAGCAGAAAACACCATCACCCACCCTCTTCCATGATTATAAAGGATCTAAATTAGATAAAAAATAAATATTTACATCAACCACCTTTTGGAAGGATGGAAATAGTCTTTCATACCACTACAAGACCATCTCCCTAGTGTTTTGTAGGTCATCATGATTGCATACAAGTTGTTGAGTGCATAATTAAAAGATAGCACACTATGATCACATAATTACCCAAGGATAATAATATAGAAAAATCATGACTAATATGGTAATAATTTCATGATGAAATAATAATATAAGATTCCATTTTGACAAACACTCACATGAAAATTTTTTATGCCAGAACCCTAAGAACAAACTATTATAAAGGTATGATGTTTCTTTTAGTCATAGAAAATCACTTTATTTTTTAATATAACATGCATTATATTAAAAAGCATATTTAATAATTAAAACATCATTCATCAAGTCTTGTCATGAGCTATGCCAACTCACCACTCAAAACCCTCATTATGACCTCATCCTATCTTTTTGCATCCTACATGTACCACGACACTTGGGACAAGTGACACTTCACATGGGGGAAGAATGTTGTGGGAAATCAATCACATGATAATCTATGCATGCAAACTAAAAGACCATTATTATTCCATAACTACATTGATATTCAATTGGGGAAAATAATCAATTTTATTGTTTTCTACTTTGATATCAAAGCTCATTCACAAAAAGACCTAAGTAAGATGTTGTTGCAGCCTGTATCCAAAATTGCCATTATTGAAGAAACTTGCTTCACTATAGTTAGCAATCTGAAGATAAAATTGGGTGTTTTTAAGAGATATCTATTTGAAATTTTTGACAAGAAGATAAACTAGCTAAAAAGGGAGGTTTAATAGTGATAATGGAACCCTCAGACCATAGGTAGTTACAAGGAGACCCAGATAGCTAGGTCATCTTTAATAGGGTTGGATGGGATACCTATTTTGAGAAACTATAGCATTTCTTAGAATCTCTCACTAGATATTCTATAGGGTCTTTTATAGTATAATAGGTGATAGTATTTGGCATCAAATTTCTAGTTATAGAAGAAATAGTAAGCCAGGTTACTGGGTTGCCAAGAACGAGGGAAAACTAAGAAGAGAAACCTAATGGCCAACTAGTTAGATAATAGTTTTTTCAAGATAATGAAAGTCTAACGATTAAGAAAGGAGGTGTGGAGATACTGAGTCTACCCCCACCCTAGATAAAAGTGGTCTTATATATCATAAATAGCTTACATGTGAAGGTAGGTACTCCTTGATCTATACTCTCTAATTCAAATTTTTGAGTCAGTTAAGGCATGGTCAGATTATTAATGTCCCAAACCACTTGTGCAATATCTTGAAGAAAATTTATAAAGAATACCAAAGGGGGTTAGAGAAAGCCTTGTCTCATCATTTTCTAATTTGGTTTCTGGTTAAACAAGGAATAAAATATACTAGACCTAACCTTAATTGGGAATAGTTTCTAACCTTAAGGACTAGTGAACCTCAACAAGAGGAGGGAAATAATGAGGTGGGATATCCTAAGGGATATGTCTAACAAAAAACATAATAGGATATTGTAGACACTAGTTCAACTAATCAAATTTTAGCTACTACAGTCTCACATGTAGTTACTATGGGTAATAGAAGATGAAGCAAATTAGTGCTACCTTTTGAGGATACAAAGGAGGAAAGTCCACCAAAACAAACTAGGTAGGATATTCCTTCTCCTATTATTCCAACTATTTCAACACAAGAACTATATTCTTTCACCATAGCTCCTTCAAAAGTAGAAGTTCTTCCATCACTAGTTACATAGGAAAAAGGGGATGCCATAAAACTTGATCCTCAACAAGAAGTTCTTCAATCACTAACTACATAGGTGAAGTAAGTTTTAATACTTCCCCCTCCTAAAAATAAAAATAAGATTAAAAGGAAGAAACCCTCTGCATTAAAGAGAAGGAGACCTCCTCCTAAGAGGTCTCAAAAAAATTAAAAGACAAAGGTTAACCTTAACATCCTCACCTATAGACATCAATGGGGATGAAGAGAAGAAGAAGGAGCCCAAAATTTGTAAGACCTATGATGGGTTTGAGATAGCAGAATGGTCTATTAAATAAGATTCTATAAAGGAAGAGGAAATGTAGTCACTTAAGCAACCCAGAATGGGAGAAGAAGTCATGGAATTACTCAAATAAATAGGGTATATAGAAAAATAAATAAGAATTTCATGTCATCCTATAAAAGAGGAAGAATTTCTTAAAGAAAGGACCATGGAAGAAGCAATAGAGCAAGACACAATTCCTCATGACTAGGAGTTCCAAACTTTATAACAAGCCATGGAAGAGATATATAGGTTGAGGAACAAAATAGAAGAGTTAAAAGGAAAAAAAGGCCTATAAATACTTCTAGGGGTAGCAAAATTTCTAAATACATCTATATAAGAAGAGTCAAGAAAATAAAGGACATTGGAAGATCCTAAAATAACTCCCTTAGAAGTGCCTATAGAAGCTTCATCCACCTTACCTATAGATGTCATTAGTGTATCTCCAAAATAAATTACAATAGATAATGCTCTAGCTTTGGTACCATTCCTTAATAGGTTTTATTTTTTAGAGACCACTATAAAAGTACCTACAAGAGAAGAAGTAACTGATGTAGACCTCTTAGCTACTAGGCCAATAGAAACTAATGACTTTTTGATATTTCTTGAGGAAAAGTTCAATGATGATGAAACTTATCATATTTAGTTGATACAAAGGTTTGAAGTATATTTAAAAGCAAGGGAGTAGCAATAAGATTTAAAGGAAATCCTAAAAAGGGTTGAGACTAATATGCATGATACAACTGAGATGTTAATGGAATGTAGATCACCTCTAGGGTATATGTTATATACTTAGAATAAAAGTGGCTTAGATTCAAATATCACTAACATGCATGATACCACTGAGATGTTAAAAGAATGTAGATCACCCTTCAGGGTATATGTTATATACTTAGAATAAAGGTGGCTCAGATTCAAATATCATAGGATAAACAATGATTACTCCTACATGGTATGTGATTCTAAGTCTTTCTTTGAGGTCTATAGGCATGTTGGCCATGATATTTAGGCACAATTGAGTGAGTTTTACATGCATCAATATGATGTACCAAATTAAACAAAGTGGAATCCTAATATATACCTAGGAGATGTCCAATTGAATTCATTTACCTCATACATCCTCAATGAAACAAGAAGAAAGAAATAGGTTGAGGACTATCAAGAGAAAGAAAAAGAGGTTATCCTTATGATTAGGGGTGAATATATTGATTTAAAATCTATAACAGATGAATGGATTGATTTTATGAATGTAGATAATCCATGATCATGGGTCACAAAAAAATAAGTAGAGGTCAAGAACCACTAATTTATCCTCATGGAGAGAGATGGAAAAAAAATTGTTTCCTATTTGCACAAATGGGCAGAGCTTTCAGATACCCTGAAATGAAAAGACCCTTATTTCCCTTAGAACCTTAAAGAGGAAATACATAGAGTATATATGTACATTAATATTTTTAGGAAAAGAAGGATAATTTGGTTAGGGTTGATGTTCCATCCACCCATATTTTGGTTCCCAATTCATGAATGAGAAGGGAATGTGTCAGTTGATAGAGAGACAAAAAAGAAAAGGTGGAAAAGCATAGATGATGATAAAGGTTTTTATATCTTTGAAGGGATGGGTTGCATTAAGCCCTTATATTTTGTAAAATATGTTGGATTCAAAATGTAAATAAGGTTTTCTCGAGGACAAGTAAGAGGTTAAGTAGGGAGTTGTAATGAGGTCACTAATTATTCTATTTATAGCCTCATCCATACCTAGTTGTATATATTTCCATATATGAATCCCTAGAATTATCCATGACTCATGTAAATGAATGAATTAATGATTATATGTGTATATTAATATATACATGTGTTATGTATTAATGATTTTTTTCTTTGAATATATTATACGTGTGTAACCTTATTTAATAGATGTTTGAAGGGTAGAATAATACTACATGAATATTACTTGGTCACAACACTTATAGAGAAGCCTAAAGTAAAATGGGAATCCATCCCATAGTAGCTACCAACCTACAGGTTTCCACCTATAAGTTTCTTGTAGTAATTTTAGGCTTTCACCTTTAAGTTACCTATAGCAATTGCCAAGCTACAGGATTTCCACCTATAGGTTTCCCATAGAAACTATAGGTTTCCCATAGCAATTGTAGACTTTTACCTATAGGATCAAGTAGCCACTACATAGAACCAACTATTACTATGATAATAAGTAATTGGTTTTTTAGGACACATCCATTTGTCTTATAAATAATGTAAATGATTGAAGAGGATCCTCCATAGTAGTTTTACATATCCCTCACATGCATATAAACTTGGATGTGTTTCCAAAATATGAATAAGATAAGGATAATGGAAAGGAGAAAAAGAAGAAAAATAGAAAAATAAAATATATTGTCCTTTACCTATTCAAGGCTAAAAACAAGTAACTTTAAGTTACTAACCACCTGAAGGTTAATTGGGTTAGTTGCAAAGTATTTGTACCTTTCCTAGTTTAGTGTCTACTTGTAGAATTAAGAAAATTTAGTTATTATACACTTTCTACAAATGGTTTTTGTGAACTTACTTGGAAAAATAATAGATGTAGAGTCTTCCTCCTTGAACTCCCTTACCTTTAGTACATTGAGGTATGTGATGGAATCTAAAAATAGTATCGAGTCCTAAGTATATTTGCTATTGAGCTCGGTCAGCTCACTATTAATGTCAATTCCTGTAAAATATTTCATAATCTATCCATATTTCAAGTTTGAATACATTCCTTTGATCTTGGGAAATAAAATGGTTCATGTTTAGAAGTGTAATCATTACCATTGATGATTTAAATGCTTTGATAACTTATACTATAGTACCACTCTATCATATCAAGACTGTTATGGGGTAATAGTATGGTAGAGTTAAAATTTTACTCTCCCTGATATACTTCACACCTTCAAGTTACTTGTTATAGGATAGTGGTTCAGACAACAGCATACCACCACACCATGTACATCCCTTTAGTATCCTTCAAGATGATGGGTTAATTCTAGTGGTTGAGTGATTGTTCACTACCATGCTGCAGTGTCACTACTTACCCCTTGTGGGGCTATAGTATTGGATTTTTTATGTATTTTATTTGGGAATATAGGGGTATATTATGAATACAATATTTTAGATATCATATTATTAAAATGATTGAATAGTTTTCTAATTTTTTAGTCTCTTAGTTTTATTTTTTAGTGTCATTCAGACCTAAGAGATCATTTATTTGGTTGTAATGAGGAGGCTTAGTTCGGTAGAGAGAATTTTAGTATAAGAATCAAGGCTTTAGTCATTGGGCTCAAGGCTAGTTATGATAATGAAACTAGGAAAATTTTTGAGGTTATAACATTGGGGCTGTCATTTTTCAAAATTTTGCCTAAGTATGGAACCCTTGTACCTTGAGGATTTTGGTCTTATAATTCATCATTGAATTCTTGTTGCAATTCCAATCTTTTAAAGTTATCTAACTACAAGTTGATGAGGAGATTTAGTTTAGTGAGTTAATTAGCTAATACCTTTTCCATTGATGTTAAAGGAGGATAATTGAAGCATTAAAACATAGCATGATCCAGAACATCATGATAGTACTAAAGTTAGGGGGAGCATAATAGTAACGAGGAGAATGGTAGGGAATTCTACTTGTCTTTTCACGCAAATTATTTAATAGTATAGGTTAAATATTTTATTCACCTAGTTTTAAGATATCTATATGTATTATTAAATCACAAATGTTCATTATTATTTCCTTCACACAAGCATATTCAAGGCATATGGAGGATAGAAGCTATATTACAAATTAAATATATTCAAATATTAGAGAAATGACTATAATTTATTGCAAAGATTTTAAATATTTTTTTACTTTCATAGGTATCTTGTTACATTATTTGATAACTTTAGACCTTGCTTAATTCTTTTCATATCTAGCAATTCTAGAGAAGTTAGAAAAGTCTAGCATCTAGAAAACATATAGGACATACAAGAAATTATGTTCTAACTAAACAAAATTAATTTCAACCAAAGTAAGAAAACTAAGAATAATGATTGAACCTAACTTTAAATTCACTTCAAATCAGTAGTGAACATCTCAACTTTTGTATACAATGTACTAATAGAATAATGATGATTTCATTCAAAAATGTATTAGTAAAACAATAGTGAATAAGCACACCTATACTCAGATATTTATTACATTTGATAATAAATTAAACCATAAATATTACCAAAGTTTAGGTGACAAGATAACAAGTTAATGTGATAGGTTAGTTAAGGTGACAAAACATCATCATAATCATCTATATTACTAGCAAGATCAAAATCTTGATCACTCATCTCTGCATCTGCTTGATTTTATTCCTCATCCTCATCTGTGACATGAAATAAATTCTCTCTCCCAATATCTTCATTGGTAATCAAAATATCTTCTTCAAACACTCCATCATCTTCATCCACTTCTTTTAATATTTTTTGTAAATTAACATATTGCCCATCAAGCATTATATCAAAAACTTCCATGAATTTTAATTATAAATGAGACTATGTTTGAATGACATAAGACCATCATGGGCTTCTTACATCATTAGTTACAAATGATTGGTTAATTTGAATAGAGGAAACATATGGGTCATCTGTTTATGATAAAATTGTCATATATTTATGCGTATAAATCCTTACTCATCAAATTATACTAAATATTGTCAAATCCACTTAAATTTTAATAATATAAGACTATTTTCACCAAAATCCACCTGAATAATTTCTTGGATGAATCCAACATATAATTTATTCTTAGTTTCATGAAGAAATTTAGCACTAACAACACAATCACAATTAATCTTTCCTTTGTCTTTTTATTCCACTCTTAAATGAATACCATAGGCCCACATTCCATTGAAATGCATAGCCCATAAATGTTGAAATTATGAAATCTCACTTTCCTCCATTGTTATATCTTGACCTTCTTCTTTTGCATCGCTGACTACATTAACAATCCATTCTTCAAATTTTGGAAAAGAATCACCTTCAATCAAATCATGACATTTGTGCTTTTGAGGTTGATGTTGCATCCAATTTTGATTATCTTCTTAATATTTATACATATAATATTAATGTATAAATAGTAAGATTAATAATATAAATGTGTAAATGTAATTGAGTAAATTAATTATTGTGTAAATTTTTTTTGTACCTATGCCACTTATCAAATGAAAATGTGTTTGAAGAATATAAGCATGTATCATACTTATTTCTTGATGTGATAGCTTGAAGAGACATACATTTCCTTCTAATACTTCACCTAAAACTCTCTCATTTTCATCATCATCCCATACACTATGGTTGACATTTTAAAAACACTTCATATATCCTATGCAAAATCATATAGCCTCTTGCATTGAATATCCCTCAAACATGTTACCTTCTATTTTTGCCCTAGTATGAACAATTTTTTTCAAAACCTTCATATATCATTCTATAGGATACATCCATCTTGTTCTTACTGGGCCACAATGCTCTAATTCATATTCTAGATGTATCAAAAGATGCATAGAAATTTTAAAGATTATTGGTGGAAATTCCTGTTCCAATAGATAAAGGACTTCAACAACCTTCTCCCTCAAACTATTAAAGGTTGAAGGATATAATACATGTAAACTCATTCTCTTTAATATTAGGCCCAACTTTATAATTTCCAATCTTGGAACCTTTGCCAAACTTGATATATTTACCACAATAGGTACAATATTCTCAATTATGACATGATAGTCATGGGTTTGGAGGCCTCTTAAGCTATTAATGTCAATTTGGCTAGGTAAAATATTCTCAATTATGACATGATAGTCATGGGTTTGGAGGCCTCTTAAACTATTAATGTTAGTTTGGCTTCTAATACTACTACTTACATATCTAGTGGGAAAGCAAGTTTGAGACATCAATTATAAGAATTATGCATGATGTTCCTTTATCCAAACATAAGGAGCACTAGGTTTTCTATATTTTTCATCATCATATTTTTAACCCAAATATTTGAACCAATCTTTAGTTGTTTAAAGTCTTCATGTGATGAAATAGTATTAAAAGCACCAAAAGGAGTTTTTGTAATAGCATAGGCTATTTTTTTAGTATGCATAAAGTCAATAGTATGCCTAATGGATATATCTTTGAAGTTTGGCAACTTATAGGATATGCACAACCATTCACTAGTATAATATATATATATATATATATATATATATATGATTCAAAAACTACTAAAAACTACATATAAATAACCAAACTTGATCATGTGACCATTAGTAGTTTATTGCCAGTCATTTATAAGATGACCAAATTGATGACTAAACCACTTTTAGTAATTTATTAGTTGTTTTGATTGATCTATTTGGTAGTATATTTATTCATTGATTTAGTCATTTATTTGTGTAATATTGTCACTTATTTAATTATTTTTTATTCATTGATATATTTAGTCATTAATTTAGTCATTGATTGCTATTAACTGGTCACTTATTTAGTCATTTATATTCACTAATTTTTGTCCATTGGTAGTGTATTTAGTCATTAATTTTAATCAATTTGGTAGTATATTTAGTTACTTTTATTCACTAATTTCACTGGTCATCATTGTGTCATGATCACATTTGTTATTAGTATTTTGAAATAGTAATATAATGAGATCATAGGAGGCAATATATAATTAAAAAGACTACTAAAAACTATAATATAACAATATTTAAAATAAAATCAATATCACATAAGGCAACCTCAATCCTTTAAGTCATGTTCTCACATGGTAAATCCTGGCAAGCTCTTTCACATGTGTAATCATTATAGGATCAACCTATATTTTACTAAAGATTGGTGTGGGCTTCAAAAGCTTCCAAAATTTTCAATTCAATTTTTGTTTAATATCCTTGGTGGTGGTTCACTTTGGTCTACGTGTTAATTCAGTGAAGATTTTAGTTATGGGAGGAGAAAGAGTTAGAATTGAGCCATTATAATGTGATGAAACCAAAGTAGATGCTATGCTCTATATGATATGTTATGAAGGTGGAATTTCTCATTTTCTTGAATGTTTGAATGGATATGATGAGAATATATCCATTCAATTTTATTCAAGTTGGGATGGTGATCATAAAGTTTAGGTTGGAGGTATAGAGTTTGTTGTTAGTGAGGAATCAATTGATAAGGCCATAGGTTTACGCTGTGAGGGTAGAATATTGAAAATACTCACCAAAGTTTAAGACCTAGAGGGGTTGAAAAAATTCTTCATTGAAAGAGAAACATCAGCGAAGTTGTAGGGAGGCTTTGACAGAGAGAGCTTACTTAACCCTTGGGATAATGTATGCTTCACCATCATGAAATATTTTACCCTTAAAAGCCATTTTAAGTGATTTTATCATTACCATTTTTCTCTTTTGAATTACTTTTATCACAAGGTGTTGGTTAACTTCCCATTCTTCCCCTAGAGATGTCTATTAAGTCTATCAAAAATTCCTTGGAAAAAAACCTATCTATCTTCTTCAAGATTTATCACTTTCACCTTGCATTGTGTCCCTTTAAGCCTTTAAAAGTGTAGGTGTTAGATAGTTCCCATGACAAAATCCCTGATGAATATTACATTCCCCTAAGAATGGGTCCTTGTGGTTCCCTACCCTTTTCCAAGAACCTTGTTCCCCGCTCTTCAAACCTATCCCCTAAGTTTGAAAGCTTTTCCCCTCTTTGGATAGGCTCTATTTTTCCCTTCTCAATAGTTGTAACTTTTAGATCCCCTGACCCTTCTCACTCTCTAGATGTCGAAGGGCTATGGGAGATAAAAAATAACCCTTCCTTTTTTGGCAATAAAAAGAGGAAATCGATTGTTCAAATCAATTATGAGAAGACCACTCAAGGAAAAAATAATAATAATAAAGTGGTGGTGAATATTTTTAGCATTAGGGAATATAGCTTAGTCTAATTTGAAACATAGGATGAATTAATAAATGTTTGGGTACTAGATATAGGTGCCACCAAACATATGACATAATGATGAGACTTTAAAACATATGACATAAAACATAGAAAAACATAATAATCATTCATTTGCACTTAATGAAACAACTATTAAGAAATCAAAATACTAAAATTTTATTGAGAAAAGGTGTTCTTACAATAGATGTAATGTAGAAATGTGTCTTTGATTTAAAAAATGTGTTAATACAAAGTGTGTTTCTTAGTGTTGTGACTGAGAAAACTGAGTTACAATGACTTTTTTTCTTATACAAATCTAAAATAGACAAAAAAAAAACACTAAGAATATCCCTAAACAACACATTCAAACTCTTGCATAAAGTATTGGGCCAAGCTATCTAATAGCTAGTACATGATAAACATCAACTATGTCATTTTTTTCAAATATTTTATTGGCCACCATGTGAAGGTCCCTTATTTATCTTTTAGATGAACAACTCCATCTATTTTATCTTCATAAGCAAGGGGTATGTTATTTGTGACCTTTAAAATATTTACATTTACATCTTATGTTCCTTTCAATTTGACTCCATGTAAAATAAATAGTGAGTGAATCTACCCAATGCCCACAACATCACCATCAAATGGATCCAAAACCTAGAATTTATCCCCTTATTGGATTTTATCAACATCTACAAAATTAAAAAATATGCATTATATTGAGATATAAAATAGACATTATATTGTAAAAATGGAATAAGGTAACGGTCACATACAGAGTTTCAGAGGAAATTCAAACTGATTATAGGTTCTTCAGGAAGAAAAAGGTGACTTGAGGAAAGGGGATTCACAAGGTGTTTATGGAAATTTAGGATATGGTAGAGTTGAATTGAGTCAAAGGGAGAAGATTTTTGATGTCAATTCTCTTTTGAATGTTGGAGGTGGTTATGCACAAAACTAGGATGGAAGAGTGCCCTTCCCAATGATATAATGACTTTGTTTCAATACTATCCCAATATCAAAAGACATTCTACTTATCATTTTTTATGGTTTATAAGTCCCACAATTCTAATCTAGGAACTCTAGAAGGAATGAAATAGAAGATTGTTCCAGGATAAGGAAATGAGTCTCAAATCCCTCCAAAACAAGATTAAAGCAAATATTATGGAAATAGCTAACAATAAATTAAACTCTATTAAATTAAAAGAGCATTTTAAGAATTAATAATGATAAAACATTGGGACATATAACTGACAACTATTATATTACCTCAACTAATTCAACATAACTATGATGATTGTCCTGCACATTCTTATCCAGTTCATCATGATCACTATCAATATCAACAACTATATTAACATCATGAAGGTGTTTTTATTTTCTTGATAATTTGATAAAATTACTTTGCATTTGTTTTAACCATCATGCAAAAAATATACAAAACATTGAATAGTCAAGTAAAGAATGCAAGCTATAAATTTGTCCAAAAGAACATTTTCTAGATCACTCTAACAATAAAGAAAGTAGGTTGGATTCTCCTACACTTAAATTTCAATAATCTACATATTAAGAGGCATTTTTATATAGAATTGAAAAATAAGAATAAATGATATCCATAGAGCCTCTAACCTCAATTGAATCCATGGATTTATGCTCATTCCATGTAGAAATTATAGGTTAACAAAGGCAAACAATTACAAAACTTGTTGAGTGAGACTGAATATGCAACTCATTACCTATTGATACCCTTAATTTGATTTGACATGATCTAGAGAGGTTCCTACTAGGCATTTAATATATGGCTATGAAATCTTTGTTGATGAACTAGATTTCCACTTCATCCCATGCTTAGATTTACTAGGTTGATTTAGTGCTATCATATAATTGACAATATCTTCTGCACCTACTTCTCTATTACTATTTCCACCTAAAATATAATGTCAATTTCAACATATAGTTATTTTAATAAAAAATTCAAATAAATAACACAATGTAAATTGAACCAAAAAGACATACACTTACTATAAATTTGTCCATTTTGGCCTGCAACCCACCTTGGCCAAATGTATATCCAGTGCTCACATTATCTCTTGCTCTCTTGCCTATGTTACTCTTTGCCAAATATTTTTTAGAATTTTTAATTTATTTCAATGCCTCCCACTATTTTAGAGATAAAGTGGAGTCTAACCTCTCTTTTCCCTCCATGATTATTTTTTTGCAATTGTATCTAAAATTGTTCATCAAAATTCTCATCTTTTACTTGTAATATTTTCTAGAGATTTGTCCACCAGTAGTCTCAAAAACATTTTCCATTTTTTGTAATAAATTTTCCATAGTTCATGGATATTACTCTTTAAAACTTGATTTACAAATATCCAAATGGGCCCTACATCTTACACCCAACTTAGAGGCCCACTTTGTAGCATTTGGCCCAATGGACTCACGATCTCTCGATACCTCAACCAAGAATGGATTATTTCCTTCTAATTTTATTTATTTTGCATTCTTCTCAATAGATATATATAAATATTAACTCAATCTTTATATTTTGACAAAATTAGACACATATTCTATTTAACCACTACTAGTATTTTTGGTTGATTCACTAGTTCCATCAAAAGTTATAGATGTAACAGGTGCACTTTGAGGCATAACATATGCAATAAATCTCTCTTCATGACTTTAATTAAATATAAATTCATAAGCCTTGGCCATATTAGGTGTGGCTTGAGTAGTTAGATCATTATTGGTCTCTACAAATTTCACTTAAAACACATCCTTTAATGTTGAATAAATCATTTATAGACTTGTTATTCCTTTGCTCTGATTCTTTTCAATAATCTCTATTAGACTTTGTGCTAAGAGATCATCATGATGTTTCAAATCACTATGTGTTATATCAGGATACACATCACTATGTGCTATATCAAGCTACACATCACCATGTGTTATAATAGACTACACATCACCATATACTATATCAAGTTGCACATCATCACAACTATTGTTTTCACCAACTACATGTGTTGAATCACAAATGCATTGGCTTCTATGAGATGGTGGCACTATATCTTTTCTTTCATTTTTTTATCTCTACATTCTTTTCCACTCTTTTTCTTGCCTATAAAATAGAAAATATATCATATTATGTCTTATATACATATATCTCTTGCCTATAAAATTTCATTAAACACTATTAAACAAATAATATACTAAGTGGATTTACAACTTGCCTATTTGTCAAACCAAGACATGATACATATTAATTATTCTTGGCCACTTTCTCTCTATGAAAGCACTCAATATATTAATGAAATTTCAGCATTATGATCACTATCATCTACTAATTTGTGCCTTACAGTCCTTCTCCTTATTTTCTAATGTTCAAATAAACAATAATGTATAAATCAACAACTTGAATCAGTAAAACTTTATTGAGTTCATAAGTTAAAATGGAAACTTAAAATAGAATTCAATTTATAGATTAAAAATAATTTACAGTCAAAAACCAAGATGTTTATAATTACAAGTATCAGACTATCAATATGATTACCCTTGTTTTAACTAGATATTGACACTTATGAATCCTGATCACTCCTATCTGCATCTTCTTTATTTTCTTCCTCATCCTCATTTGTGACGTGAAATACATTCTCTCTCCCAATCTCTTCATTGGTAATAAAAATCTCTTCTTCAAACACTCCATCATCATCTTCATCCACTTCTTCGAATGTTTCTTGTAAATTAACATATTACCCATCAGGCATTATATCAATAACTTTCATGAATTTTCATATGGAATGAGACTCTATTTGAATGGAATATGACCATCCTAGGCTTCTTATATCATTAATTATAAATTATTGGTTAATTTGAAGAGGGGAAACATTCAGCTCATCCATCTCTGATAAAAATTGTTTTGTATTTGTGCATATAAATCCATACTCATAAAATTATACTACAGATGGTCAGTTTTTTAATAATTTATGACTATTTTCACTAAAATCTATTTGAATAATTTCTTGGATGAATCTAACATAAAATTTCTTCTTAGTTTCGTGAAGAAATTTAGCACTAACAACACAATCACAATTTGTCTTTCCTTTGTCTTTTTCTTCGACTCTTAAATGACTACCATAGGCCCACATTCCACTAAAATGCATACCCCATAATTATGGAGATTTTGAAATCTCAATTTTCTCCATTTTTATATTTTAACCTTATTCTTTTGCATCACTGACTACATTAGCAATCCATTCTTCAAATTTTGGAAAAGAATCACCTCTAATCAAATCATGATGTTTGTGCCTTTGAGGTCGATGTTGCATCCAAGCTTGATTATCTTGTTCATATTTTATACATATAATATTAATGTACAAATAGTAATATTAATAATATAAATGTGTAAATTCAATTGAGTAAATAAATTATTATATAATTTTTTTACCTATGCCACTTATCGAATGAACATGTGTTTTGAAGAATATAGGCATGTATCACACTTCTTTCTTGATGTGATATCTTGAAGTGACATCCATTGCCTTCTAATACTTCATCTATAAATCTTTCACCTTCATCATCATCCCATACACACCAATTAACATTTTTAAAATCCTTCATATATTTTGTGCAGAATCCTATGGCCTCTTGCTTAAATATCTCTTAGACATGTTGTCTACCAATTTTTCCCTAGTACGAATAATTTTTCTCAAAACCTTCACATATAATTCTATAGGATACATCCATCTCATTCTTATTATGCCACAATGCTCTAGTTCATATTCTAGATGTATCAAAAGATGCATATAAATGTTAAATATTATTGGTGGAAATTATCATTCCAATAGACAAAGGACTTCAACAACCTCCTCCCTTAAAATATCAAAGTTTGAAGGATATAATACATGTAAACTCATTCTCTTTAATATTAGGCCCAACCTTATAATTTCCAATCATGTCCCCTTTGCAAAATTGATATATTTACCATAATAGGTAGAATATTCTTGATTATGACATGATAGTCATGGGTCTTGAGGCATCTTAAGCCATTAATGTCAGTTTGGATTATAATACTACTACTTACATATCTAGTGAGAAAGTGAGTCTGAGACATCAACTGTAAGAATTGTGCATATTGTTCCTTTATCCAGACATAAGGAGCACTAAAATTTCTATATTTTTCATCATCATATTTTTCAACCCAAATATTTCAATGAATCTTTAGTTGTTGAAAGTCTTCACATGATGAAAGAGTATCAAAGTCACCAAAAAGAGTTTCTATAATAGCATAGGCTATATTTTTCTTAGTATGCATAAAGTCAATAGTATGCCTAATGGGTATATCCTTAAAGTATGGAATCTTATATAATATGCATAACTATTTTACATTATTTTCATTACATAGATCATATCTACTACCAATAATCCCATAATTTTCAATAAATGACATTCTTTTTTGTCCATTCTCAATAATGTAATCATCTGTTATTAGCAATGGTGCTTCATGATTCTCTTCTTGACCATTGAGACATGTTTTTTGTTGATAATATGGATGATCCATTTTAAGGTAAGCATGATGTCCATAATAAATACACTTACACAAACTTATTGAGTGCCTCACAAAATCTTGAAAGTTACAAGTAAGACATCTATGGTATCTATGAACACTTAGACCAGACAATGTGCCATATGCAGGAAGATCATGAATCATAAACCATAAGGAAGCTCTTAAAGTGAATTTTATTGAATGACGATCCCTTAAATATTGAATTTCTTTAATTCCTTTCCAAAATTCCATTATATCATCATATAATGGCTCTAGATAAGCATCAATTATATCTGAAGTCACACTTTTATTTCTTGGTATAATCAATGATAGCATTAATAAAAAGCATTGAGTTTCTAACCATGGAGACAAGTTATAATTTATTAAAAACATTGGCCAAGTTGACCATTTAGTAATTTGATCTAATAATGGGTTCACAAAATATAGAGACAAACCCAACCTTATATTATGAGGATCTTGAGAAAAAGGCCATCTATTATCAAATTCCATCCATGTCTTAGAATCAGGCACATGTCATTATTTTCCATCAGTGCTCTTATTTTGGGCATTCCAATGCATAAATTTAGCAATGTTTCTACACCTATACATTCAAAGTAATCATGGGATTATCATAAAGTGGTGAATAACCTTTCTAAGAACCATAGATAATGTCAACCCTTGTCTATATCTTGCTTTATGACATTTCAAACATTTACACTCACTTTCAAGATTATTGAAAAATAATACACAACCATTCACACATGTGTGGATGTTTTCATATCCTAAGCCTATCTTCATGATTTTATTTTTACATTGACTTCATTTTTTTTGTAATGTGGATTCAAGTGGTAATAATGAACTTAATAATGCCAATAACTAATCTACACTCTCATTTGTCCAACCAAACACCACTTGCAAGTTAAGAATTTGAAGGATTGTTGTCAAATAACTTAATTTGAAATTAGCATACATAGGCTTTAAATAATCCTCCATCAACTTGGCCCAATCATCATTTAGACCCTCATTCAACATTCTATCAACTTCAAACCCTTCATCTAACATTGTCACCTATTAATCTATGTTTGTTGCCTCTTCATCTCTCATACTTTGTAATTATATTATATCTTCATAATAATTATAATCCCAAGGGCTTACACCACTATGCCCATATCTTATCATATTCTGATAAATAAGATTTCTTTTTCTCACCTTTTCACCAAGACAGTCATTACATGGATATGGATATTTTTCCATGTTCCTCTCATTAGCTAATCTCTCATCAAATGCATGGTATTGATCTATATTTAGCCTTTGACATTAATGCATCTATAATGTTCTACATAACAAAAAAAATTGGGGAAATTTTGACAAACCTAAAGTTCAAGATTTTTTGAAAATATTGAGAAAAAATCAGATTTTTAAAAAAATGTAAAAAAATTATAAACTAAGATATAATTTTTTTTGTTAATTAAAAGGCATTTCTATATCAATAGAGTTATAAAGAGAAAATAAAATAGAGAGTTTAAGTAATGAATTTTAAAATATATATATATTTATTTTATATTCAAATTGATGATTACATTACATTACACATCTTTCAAACTCAAAGCATTACTTCACATTACATAACTAATAACTAGATGCTGATAGATGACAAAATTTCAATTATGATATATTTATTACAAATTCAGCTTAAGTATTTATTGAATTACTTCACATTTCATAACTAATAACTAGGAGCAGCTGCCAATTGCATTTGTTTGTCATGGCATTCCATGAGACCACATTTCTTTGAAGCATTTTTTCAAATAGTTCACTGCCTTGTCTATGATACCATATTTTTATACATGTCTACCAAAGCATTTTATCAAATAGTTAACTACCTTGTTGATATGGATAAAAGATTAAAACAATTTCTTTTGAACAAGCTATGGATTCTTGGAAAAAAACTATCAAAGCATAATAGTAAGCAATAACATAGACAAGGAAGTGAACTAGTTGAAAAAATTCCTCAAAGAAATGTGGTCTCATGGTAATGGAATACCATGACAATCCATAAAAATTCACTTGTCATGGAACTCATAATGGCATTCCATCACCATGAGACCACATTTATTTGAGGTATTTTTTCCAAAATTCATCCTAGGAGTCCATATTCCTTTTATAATTATTCTAGGAGTCATTCATAATCATCTCATTTCATATCCATGTGAAAGACATTTGTATTTTGATCATTGATGTGTTTTTTTCCTCTTATTACAGCCCCACAATACATTTTAATATCTTTGGCAGGTGTGTGGGAGCTAAAAGAAGTGAAAAGATAGTTACTGCTTCCTTATATCATGCATAAACTTTACTTACGGTGTTGCAGTATATAGATACTGGTTACCACAGCCCCATGGAGGTCTCAAAAGTAATTAGTGGACTAATGGCAAGAGTTTGAGTAGCATATAATATAAATGCCTCAAAGAAATGTGGTCTCATGGTGATGGAACTCCATGACAATCCATAACAATTCACTTGTCATGGCATTCCATCACCATGAAACCACATTTCTTTGAGGTGTTTTTTCCAAAATTCATAAAATTCATCTTAGGAGTCCATATTCCTTTTAAAATTATTTTAGGAGTCATTCAAAAAGAATCCCATATCATGTCCATGTGAAATACATTTGTATTTTGATCATTGATATGTTTTTGGTCTCTTACCATAGCTCTGTAGTACATTCAAATAACTTTGGCAGGTGTGTGGGAACTAAATAAAGTGAAAATATAGTTACCACTTCCCCATAACATGTAGGAACTTTACTTGTGATGTTTTGGTATATAAAGACTAGTTATCAAAACCCTATGGAGGTCTCAAAAGTAATTGGTGGGATGATGGCAAGAGTTTGAGTAGTGTATAATATAAATGCCTCAAATAAATGTGGCCTCATGGTGATGGAATGCCATGACAATCCATAACAATTCACTTGTCATGGCATTCCATCACCATGAGACCACATTTCTTTGAGGCATTTTTTCCAAAATTCATCCTAAGAGTCCATATTCCTTTTACAATTATTTCAGGAGTCATTCATAAGCACCCCATATCATGTCCATGTGAAATACATTTGTATTTTGATCATTGATTTATTTTTTGTCTCTTACCATAGCCCTATAGTATATTCAAATAGCTTTGGTGGGTGTGTGGGAACCAAAGGAAGTGAAAATATAGTTACCCCTTCCATATAGCATGCAAGAACTTTACTTGTAGTGTTTCAGTATATAAAGATTGGTTATCACATCCCCACAAAGGTCTCAAAATTAATTGGCAGGCTAGTGGCAAGAGTTTGAGTAGCATATAATATTTCACTGTGACCATGTGACAAACAAAATGTTGACCTATGGTGATGTGATAAGAGAAAATAATAAAGGTTCACTGGAGCCCCATGGTGGACAAGAATATAAATGGTGGCATGGTGGTAAGGGCAGATTGTTATTTTAATAAATATGATATATGTATGGTAAGGTGAATTGATGTTACTATAGCTTTATATGAGTTGGATGGAGGACCCTTAATGGTAATTTTATTAAATGAACTTGGAAATATATTTAATTGGGGATTGGTGGATTGGGTGGGACCAGTTTAGGGTATTTTAAAATGGTTCCCTAAGTTTTATTTATATTTCTATATGTATACTTAATTTTTTAAATTGAATGATATTAGTATTGTGGTTGATTTTTAAATGTGGAGACCACCTTTTTAAAGTTTTATAATAGTTATTATGTTATTTTATGTTTTTGGTATAATGGCATATAATTTAATGACCTAATTTGATGACCATTTTCCATCTATTAAAATTATCAAATTTGAATTCAAAGTTACTTATAAATAGATAAGTGTTTTAATTCATTTCACACATAAGCATTATCAATTACACACTTAACTTTGAACATATTCATAATATATAAGACACATGTTTTTGTTATTTCAATATTCTCATCAATTTTATTATTCTATCACATAGTGTCTCACTATTAAAGGGTTAGTTAATGGAATTAGCCACCCAAACCCTAATATACATAGTTAGAAATATTAACTCTCTAGAGTCTACACTCTAGATTTTTCATATATTTTCGTTGACACTTTAGGTCAGAATTTTAACTATAGAAGGTATATATGAATCAAAATTAATGAATTATCTACTCAAGAACCCTATTAGGATCATTTTTTATGATCATGGAAACCATCACCTACCAAATCCAAATGTTAGAGCAATAATAATCAATATTATAATCCCACATTTCTAGGGTCAAATTTTTTACATAAATTTTATATAACACTCTATATAATGTATGTTATTTCTACATATTTTAATATTTTATAGGTCTTATAGGCTATTTTTAAGTAGTAAAAGTTATATAAAGTATGTCCTACACTCTCACCATAATCAAATCCAATGCTTGTAGTGATACAATAAACAGTGAAGGGATGCCAAAGGATCTCACAGTCCCATGATGGTCATATCAAAGGTTGGTGGTAATGTGGTATGAGGTATAAGGGGTAACATGTATCCCACCATCCCATGATGATGTGTATCAAGGCTTTTGGGGTGGTGGTAAGCGGTTAAAGATGTGGTATAACCATCTAAAAGCTCTTATGGTCTTGTGATAGATCTAAATAGGTCTTATGGTAATGTGGTAAAGTATTAAATGATAAAATGACTATATCCCCACCTTATAATGGTTATCATTGATGCATATGATTGAATTTCCCTCTTATCCATTGGATTAGACTAAATCAATAGTCTATGTTTGAAAAACTTGAATGTTGAGATTTGTTGATTTTATGGCATGAACTAGAGTAATGGAAAAATGATCAGCTTTGTAGTAGAATAAAATTTCAAATTATTTATATTTCATCATTTAAGCAAATTCAGTGGTGATTGTAGATGGTGAATTTAAGCTTTATGTGTGCATTTCATCCATCTTCAAATTGGGTAATTCTACCTCATCACTCTCTTCATAAAAGTTGGTATTTAATTTATGCTTTGTTTTCAACCAATTTGGTAGAGCAAGTGACTATCAAAACCCTAGTTCATAAAAGCATCAAACTATGGCACCTAATAAATCTAAGTCTACAAGTAAGAGCACTGAACCCCCTATTCCCAAGAAGTGGTCCCTTCAAAAATCACTGTTGGACATTTTTCCAAATTTAGTTGGCAAAGGGTATAAGAAACTATTTAAAGATGTAGCAGAGGAGTGTCAGGATGTTAGATTCCCTATCTTAGGATGGAACCTTTTTTGGTATTTTTTTAAAAATCAAGATGGACAGGGACTAGTTACAAACCCATTAAATTTGAATTTGGCTAATCTTGTGGTGCCAAATGTATTCATTGATGTGGATTTGATCAAGATATTGGCACATCACTATCATCCAACCACCAAAATTATCAAGTTACCAAATGGGTCACCATTATTGGTTGTGGATAGAAATGCAATCATTGATTGCTTCATGCTTAACAAGCAATCCCTCACAAAATTTGACTTGAAGAAGAGTGAACAAGAATAAACCAATCTGATAAATACACATAGGAGTGATGAGTTTCCCATGTACATGAGGAAAGGGGCCAACAATAGAAGGATTTCAATCACAACCATTGTAGTTAAACCTTTTCTAGTTGATGACTTTGTTATGTATTTCAAAAGGACATATTTTGATTTGTGTCAATTGCTAGGAATTTATGCCCAAGATAAAATGCCAGTTGTCATGATGATGATGGCCATGAGAATATAGAACCCAAAAGTTAATGTTGAGTATGATTTTGTATCATTTATTAAGAAGAAATTACATGATGGATTTTTACAAATAAGGGAGAACAAGACACCTATGGAATTCAAATATTATTCTTTGTTGTGTCATTTAATTTTGTATTGGAATAGAAGGAATTGGTCTATTAAGATAGACTTCAACATGATTGATCAAAAAGGATAGAGATTGCCTACATAGTGTTGGTGTTAAAAATGGGACACTCATTATCAAAACTATAACTATGTTATGTTCCATGATAATTTATCAGTCATAATAATGAATTCCCTTGGTAGCCTTTTTCCTAGATTGAACAAAGAGGTTAGAGAAATTTTTAGGCCTCTTGTTCATAGGCTAGAATAGGATCACAAACATACATTTCTTGATTGGTATTTCTTGCCTGACCATACTACAATCAGAGTTTATGGGTGTACTCAACCACCCCATGTGTTGCCAAAATTTGTGCCAAACAGCATTGCTTTTCTTGAATTCATGTGGTAGATGCTATAAATGGAGAAAGATGTGATGAAAAAACAAAATAAGGGCACATTTCTTCTATATTACATTATGTTTGGTGAATGGTACATTGGTGCAGATACCTTAGAGGAGTTGTAAGCCTATTTTAAGGTTAAATATTCTTTGGAATTAGGGATAGAAAGGGTTTGTGATCTAGAGGATCACATGAACTTTGTTAGACAAGTCATCCTTACCAGGATGGGGATATCTCATCAAATCAATTTTGATGAGGATGTGATCAAAAATTGTGTCACTTTTGAAGAGGTATATAATAGAAAAAGAAAATGGGAAATTTTAAATAAGATTGATGATGACAAAAGAAAACAAAACCCTAATTTTTTAATATTTTTTTGAAGAGAAAGACCCTTTCAAAAGAATAGATTTTATAATTAATAATTTTGAAAAAATATATGGTAATTCTAAGAAGTAGCCTACAAAGGCTACCAACCTCCCTTTCAAAAATCCAATAGGATTTTTTATTTAATAACCTAGTCTAGATGCAATGTTAGTGCAAGATCTAATTGTTCTTGATTCACTACCTACCAAAAGGCAAATGACTGATGATGTTTATCCATTGGTTCCATATGACATGAATAAAGAAGTTGGTGACTTTGAAGAGGTGGCCAGTATTTTGAGGCATATGGGAGAGGAAGAGGAAGTTGATCAACCCCTTGTTGGTCAAGAAATAGAAGCACACAAACTAGAAGCAAAAATGGATGAACAGGCACAAGGTCAGCCTAAACTACAAGAAGATCAAAGGGTTTTAGCTTCTATGAGGTTCATCAAGGATGATGATTTCATCAGTACCCTAGAATTCAAAGATTTTTGGCTCAAAATGAAGATGAAAGAATTTGAGTAAAATCTGGAAATAAATAAGATGGGTGTTGATGAATCTCAACATGATCAAATTGTGACATAGACTTTCAAGGATTTGAAAATTGAGGAAACAAATGGCAACCTTAATGAGGCTAGACAAATGGTTTTAAAGAGTAATATGTTGATCATCCCTAGACTTGAACTAAATAAAATGTTTTTTTTGGACCAAGGGAGAAATCAAGATGACCCTATGATGGTTTTTGAGTTTGAGTATGAGGATGGTGTTAGTGGTTAGGGTTTAACCCAAAGATAAAGACTCTAGCAATATGAGTCACACAAAAGAACACCAACAAGCCAAGATTGCTTGATGTATTCTAAGAGTTTAGGGGAATAGCTATGGTGAAAACATTTCAAGATATATCAATGCTTGAAGTTTCCACCCTTATTATGTACTTTTCAATGTTCACACAAGATGTTGTCAAGAAAATGGAGCAAAGATTGCTCAACTATGAAAAATCTCAAATTGAGATGAATGATGAAGTGAATAGGCTATATTTAGAAAATGTCAAACTAAATCAGTAGTTAAAGGGTGTTGATTCTCAAAGCCAAGCAATTACACCATACCAAGCCCCTATGCCACAAATAAGTAGTGATAATGCAGTCCCAATTGATTAGTTGAATGCATTAAAGTTGAAGTTGGAGAAATAAATTTAAGATTTGAAAAAGAAAAATGAGAAGACAAAGGATGAGGCAAAATTGAAAATCCTTGAGGTGTTTGAGAATATTTTATAATATAGAGTAAAATTAGTTGTTGACAAGTTGGAAGATGTGCATGAATGCTATTCTTCCTTGTCTCGGGCTATTGATTAGTTAAAGGTGAATCTTTCTATTTTGGATCTATTAGGACTTGTTCCAAAGTCTTAACATTAGGTTAGATTTTTGCTAGGTTAATTAATATTATTGTAAATAGGGCATGTATCTTTTAGTATAGACACCCCCATAAAATAAACTTATTTTAATTTTAGGTAGTTTTCATGTTTTATATTTATTAATTAGAACTACCTTATGGGTTGTTTTCCCATAAATAGTTGGTTATAGGTTAGTTGTTTTTACTAGTCATTGGTAAAAACTATATAAATCCATGTTTGCATTGTAAAAGGGTTAACAGAGTAGAAGCACCCTTATGTACTTGATTTTTTGAATATTGATAAAATACATGTGCACTCACACTAAGCGGGGACAAGGTTCAACCTATTTGGTTCAAGGAGTTATCAGTGGTATCAGAGCATGGTAATTTTGGGAAGCTTGGTGAATTTGAAAGGATCAAGGTGAAAATTCAAATTCACATGATTTCATTGGCATAAAATAAGCAAGTACAAATTTGTATGACCTATAAGAGAGAGAACAAGTGCAAAAATAATTACTAGGAGTAGCCATGGCATCCCAGGCAAGCATGGCATAGGTATAAAACTAGAAATATTTATTTTTATATTTCTAAAGTTTGGTTATCATAAAATTTGTTGTGATTGGGTCCCACAGGAGATAGCTTGAAAGAAAAGGCTGAAAAAGGGAAAAAAATTGAATTTATTTACACACAAGTAATTTCTTTTATTTTCCCTTATACACAAAATCTAGAATAAGTAGAAATTTATGAGTGTAATGTTTTGAAAATGTTCTTAGAACAATTGGTTAAGCTTATTTTGTAAGAAGTTTGTAAAGGAGGAGGTCAAGGGTTTAAATCCCTTCTTTTTGGAGAAAGTTATTTTTACTTTAGAATATTCTTTTTTGTAAAAGGAATATTCCCTTTTAAATCTAGATATTGTAAAACACATACTTATTGTATTGTGTTATTTTAAAAATCGAAAAAGGGGGAATTCAATCATATTTATTTTACATTGTTGTGGTGATATAAGGGTGTAATTGGTGGAATAAGGTTTTAATTTGGTGAAATAAGGGTGTAATAATTTATTTTTGGTGAAGTTAAGTGTAAAACCCATCAAAAATACTTGTTTTTCTTTTGCTCTCTACATGGAGATTAAGTGCAAAACCCCATAGAAGCAGTGTCTTGTGCAGTGAGTGTGATATTTGTTTCATTTCTTTTAAATTTTGTCACACTTTTCTCTACTGCACTTACTTTCATTTCAAGATGCCAAAAATTCAAAATTTGCTTTTAGATGGTGATAGATTGATAATTTCCAATTATTCAGATTGGAAATGATTGATGGAGGCTTCACTAGTTTTTAATGAGTTATGGGATATTGTTAAGAACGAAAATCCCACATTACCAATAGAGCAGGATAAATTAAATATATTTAATTTGTGTGATTATAAGGCCTAAGCTCTCATTAAATGTTATTTTACTCATGATACTTATGTTCATATTGAAAATTCTCCTCATAGTTACACTGCATGGAAAACATTGTCAGATTTGTATGATAAGAAACCTAAGCATAAGAAGATAGATATTCATATGTAGTTGTTTAATTTGTCATTAGATGAAGATGGGGATATGGGAGAATATATTTCTAAGTTGAAAAATATCACTACTAAGTATGCTAAGGCTGGTTTTGGAAAACTAGATGATGACCTCATAGTTATTGCTGCTTTGAAAGGACTATCAGGGTCTTCTAGAAATTTTGTTGAAATGTTGCACGTCTCTAACAAGATCACAAGAATCACCTTTGATAATTTGGTTGAGTTTCTCATTCAACATGACCTCTCACTACCCAATAAATCCAAGAAAACTGTAGAAGCCCATGTTTTAGAGTCAAATCCTAGTTCATCTTCATCTGGGCATCAAAATAATAAAGGAAACAATTATAGAGGGGGTCAAGGTTACAGAGGAGGCAAATATCAAAATAGAGGTAGGGGTCATTCAAATAATCAAAAATCTAATCAATCACATTCACATGAAATAAGTGATCGAGGACATGGTCACAACTCATATAGGGGCAGAGGTCGAGGTAGATCTGACATTCAGTGTCATAAATGTGGAAAATTTGGTCACATTGCCTCACAATGTAGGATTCCTTTTGATAAAATTTAGAGGCCATAAAAAGTGACTAAGTCTAACTCTGCTCAATATGTCGATCATGACTATGATGAGTCCAATAATGTTTCCCATGTATCTACATTCACTACTTTGGGGCACATTGATTATATTGGATATGAGGCTAGAGATGAGCTTACAGATGTATGGGTTTTAGACACAGGAGTAACCAAACACATGACATTTAGGAGAGATTTCTTTTTGTCTTTTAAGGAAGCTTCTCTCTCTCTAGTTGCCTTAGTAGATAAGTCTATCCATACACCACTAGGACTTGGATCTATTCGAATTCTTCTTCCTAATGGGTCTATAAAATACTTGGAAGATGTTTGGTATGTTCCCACGTTAAAGAAATACTTACTTTCTTTGGTAACTATTTGAAAGAAAGGTTATCAAATTGTGCTTGAAAATGGGCTCGTTTACATCAATTTAGTAAAGGATGATTATAAAACAATGTATACAAGATATGAAGATGGAAACTTGGTTAGATTGCATTTTAAGGTACTTCCTCCCAATATAGAACTTGTGACAGTTGTTGACATAGGTACAGGTACTTCTACACAATGGTTATGGCATCTCCGCTATGGACATTTGAATATTCACTCTTTAGTGGATTTGTAGAGATATGGTATGGTGATTGGGTTGCCCACTTTTCTCAAAGATAGTATTCTATGTGAGTCATGTGTTTTGGGAAAATAAAATTAGGAAAAATTTCCTAAATAGTCATCTTGGAGAGCTAACAGATGTTTACAGTTAGTTCATAGTGATGTATGTGACATGAAAAAGTCATCCATTCATGGGTGTAGATACTTTGTCTTGTTTATTGATGACTTTTCTAGGATGACTTGGTATTCTTAATGAAAAACAAATCTAAATTTTTTGCTAAGTTTGTTGATTGGTTACACTTAGCCAAAAAAGAAATAGGTCCTCATTTAGCCACTCTTTATTTGGATAATGGAGGTGAGTATACCTCAAATTATTTTTTAGATTATTGTTGAGAACATGTCATTCATTGACAATATAGTAATGCTTATACTCCATGGCAAAATGGAGTATCTGAATGAATGAATAGAACTTTAGAGGGCACAATGCGTGCCATGTTGCACTATAAATAGCTTGATGATAAGTTTTGGGTAGAAGCCATTGGTACTGTAGTGTATTTGATGAATAGGTCCTCCACAGTTGCACTTTTGGGACAAACTCCATATGAGGCATGGTATGGATTTAAACCAAAAGTTAAACACTTGAAAGTGTTTGGATGTCTTTATTTTTCTTTGGTTCCTATTAAACATAGAACTAAGTTGGAACCACGAAGTCAAAAATGCATCTTTCTTGGTTATTCTAAAGATAAAAAGGGGTTTTGTTTGCTTGCATAGGATTCAGGCAAATTCATAGTGAGTCGAGATGTAATATTTGATGAGTTTGGGACTATGAACACTGTAGAGATTGATTCTCAACTTGATATATTAGAGAGGAAAAATACAAAAAGAGATAAGGGTTTGAATAATGGGGATAACTCTTCAAATTTATGGTATGAGACTCAAATTCCTTCACTTTCCTCTCCTTCATCTACAAGTTCACAGGTTGATAACTTAAAAATTGTTGAAAATTATCTAAGTCCTCCTTCGAATGATGCACATGATGAGAATTCTAGAGTCCCTAATTTGAATAATTTGACTAAGTATCTAAAATGGGCTCAAAGTACTTTTTTTGACTTGATAGCAAATGAAGTTGGTTTAACATGGCCCAAGAATTCTTGAAAATAGGTAAACTATGCTATGGTTACTATCACTTCTTCCACTGAGCCATCCACTTTTGAGGAGGCATCTACTGAACATGTTTGGCAACAGGCAATGAAATGTGAGTATGATTCCATACTTAGCAATAATACATGGGTTTTAGTTGATCCTCCTCCACATGTTAAACCCATCAGATGTAAATGGGTTTATAGGACTAAGTATAAGTTAGATGGCTCCATTGATAAACATCAGGCACAAATTGTTGCAAAAGGATATGCACAATAAGAAGGTATTGACAATGAGGAAACATTTACACCAACTACCAAATGGCACACTATTTGTATGGTACCTTCCTTAGCTAAACAAAATAGTTAGAAAGTACATCAATTAGATGTTAAAAGTGCTTTTTTAAATGGTGATTTATAGGAAGAAGTCTATATGAAATAACCTCATGGTTTTGAATAGGTGGGTGCTGAACACAAAATATGTAAATTGATAAAAGCTTTGTATGGACTCAAATAGGCACCCAAGGCTTGGTATGAGAAAATGGATTCATACTTGAAATCCATTGGTTTTCATCACAGTGAATCTGATGATACTCTCTATTTTCAAGTGCAGGGTAAGAAAATGGTGATACTTGTTATCTATGTTAATGACTTGTTTATTACAAGAAATGATGATAACCATAACAAGTATATGAAGAATGAATTAAAAGATGGGTTTGAGATTATAGATCTTGGACTTCTTCACTACTATCTAGGAATAGAGGTAATTCAAAAAGAGCATAGTATTTTCATTTCACAAACTAAGTATATTTTTGAGTTATTAGAGAGGTTTGGCATGAGTGATTGCAAACCTACCCTCACTCCCATGGAAATTAATTTTAAATTGTCTAAGGATGATAGCAGTGCCTTTTTTGATGGCACCACATACAAAAAATTGGTGGGAGGTTTGATATACTTGATGACTACTAGGCCCAATGTTTCATTTTCAGTTGGAATTTTATCTAGGTTTATGCATGAGCCTAGAGAAATTCATTGGCATGCAGCAAAATGATTACTTCATTACCTTTAGGGAATGAAAACATATGGCATTGAATACCACCACAACAATAACTTCAAACTTGTTGGATATTGTGATGCAGATTTTGGCAGATGTGTGGATGACAGAGTGTCAACCATAGGATACACTATGCATATGGGTTTAGCTGCCATTGCTTGGTGTTGTAAGAATTAGGATACAGTGGAAAATTCATTAGTAGAATCAAAGTATATTGCAGCATGGGATGCTTCCATATAAATTTTTTACCTTCGTTTTATTCTTGAAGATCTTCAGGTTTCTCAGTTTGCTCCTACATAGTTATACATTGATAATTAGAGTGCAATCAAGATGTTCAAGAATCTAGTGTTTCATGCCAAAACAAAACATATGGATGTCAAATACCATTATCTATGAATTCTAGTGGCAAATACAGCTCTTGATCCAATATATTGCCCAACTACAGATCAAATAGTTGATATCTTCACAAAACCCTTTGACAAAATCAAATTTGAAAAATTTAGAAAAATGCTTGGTATGTGTCCAAAGACCTGACTTTGGATCATAGGGGGGTTTGTTAGGACTTGTTCCAATGTCTTAACATTAGGTTAGGTTTTTGGTAGGTTAATTAATATTATTGTAAATGGGGCATGCATCTTTTAGTAAAGACACCCCCATAAAATAAACTTAGTTTAATTTTAGGTAGTTTTCATGTTTTGTATTTATTAATTAGAACTACCTTATGGGTTGTTTTCCCATAAATAGTTAGTTATAGGTTAGTTGTTTTTACCTATCATTTGTAAAAATGATATAAATCCATGTTTGCATTGTAAAAGGGTTAACGGAGTAAAGGCACCCTTATGTACTTGATTTTTTGAATATTAATAAAATACTTGTGCACTCGCACTAAGCGGGGACAAGGTTTAACCTATTTGGTTCAAGGAGTTATCAGGATCCAATATACAAGAAATGACAACCTAGACACCATACATTTCTAACCTTGTGCAAAGTTATACAAAGAGATCCAAGTGCTCCAACCTCACTCAAGCCAATAAAAAAGATTATGAAAATGAACTTGGATGAATTTCAATATGTGAATGGTGAGAGCCAAAACATACATACAAAGATTTATTCTTTTACTAAATTCAAACACTAATTTATTCCTTCCATTTTGATAGAGGATAAAAAGATCAAAGGTTTTGATGCATGGAAAAGTGAATATGGTCAAACAATTTCTAAAGTCATTGATTTCTTGAAAAAATATCAAAACATAAATATTCTTAGTTTTAATGTCACTTTAGATAGATTAATTAATCTAGATGTTGGATATGAAAAGTTCATTATTGATTTTAAAGTGTTGCTATACAAAAGATGAAAAGATCACTAGGCCAACTTGCTCCAAATCCAAGAATATAAGTGTCCTAATGATTTCATAATGTACCAATGGGAGAATTAGTATTTAAAAACTAAAGAATAATCAAGACAAGTATGTAGAGGAGTAATGAGCATCAGGTTGGTGTTAACATGGCACCAACAAATCTTGGAGGTCCTCCTATTTTGCATTTTTCTTTTTTATTCTTTTCAATATGTATTCAAAATATATTTGGTGGTCTTTTTAAGACTTCTCAAAAAGTATATGTTGTAATAGGTCATATTAAGGGGTGGGTATATGAAAAGTCATTTTTTGGAATGTAAAAGGTCTAAAGATTGTAGCTTCCTTCACCCCTATAAGAAAGAAACCAAGACCTTGGGAAAGCTCTCTAGGAATTTGATTTTGGAAAAATACATTGTAAGGCCTACTCTTTAAATATGTATCAATAAAAGCAAACCAGATTTCTCTAGTCCCATATATCTAGTTCTCAATTACTTGTTGAATATTCATGTTATACTTTATCTAGTTGTCTCCATTTTTTTTCTCATTATTATTTGAATTAAGATATCAAGTATATGTTTAGTTCTTTAAAACACATTTGCTAGGGATTAAATTTCATTGAATAAGTCACTATAACTTGGAGGATTTAATTTAGATAATTAATAAGACCTAGGTATTAATAATATTTCATGTTTATGCTAGCCATAGATAATCCCATGCTAAGTAATTCAAGTTGTGGCTAGATAGAAAGCATAAATATTTCATTGAATAGACTCTGTTACCTAATTGTTGAGAAAGGCACTGATCAATTCTTTTCTAGAATCATTTCTTTGTATCATATTCAAAAATTTAATTTTAATTTCCTCTTGTGTAGGAGTAATAGTAGAATAGAAAATTTAAAAAAAAATCTAATTCAAATCATATCCCAGTTTGGATTAGGTTGAATTAGATGATTCAATTGACAAAATTACATAAATCCATTAATTTAATCTAAAGTCACCAACAAATTTGAGGAGTAATTAATCATTGGTGAATATAAGGTAATAACCATCTGGGCAAATTAGAGCCTAAAGTGTAGAGAATCCTAACCACTTGGGTTGATTCTGTTAGTTGGCCAAATCAGTTACATAACCTAATCATAAAGCATGACATCATTTTAAGGTTTTTCATACTAAAATTTTGAGAACCAATAGAAGGATTTAAAAAATTTAAGGTAACTCACATAGATTCATGTGATGTGCATGCATTTATCAAGATGAGTGAGTTATTAATATCATCAGACCCCAATGAATCCTTAGATTCTCTTAAGATAGAAAATTCTCTTCTAAAAAACATTAGAGAAGAAGTACCCCTTGAATTTTTAAACAACATTTGGGTTCTTCATGTTGATCATGATGAACTAGAGTTGGCTCAACAAACTTTTATGGAGGCATTAGGAAATGGAATTAAGGTTGAATTCATAAATAAAATCACTAGTGCTAATTTTATAGTTTTTTATATGCACTTTAATGATATATAATTCTTACAATGACTAGAAGAAGGTGTTGTTTCACTTGAGTTACAAGTTCAATTCCCATATGCTCCAAAATGCATGGAGCAAACTAATGAAAAAATAGTCCCCTAAACCATAAACTACTTGTATGGTTCTAGTACTCAGTTGGCTATGTAACTACTATAAGTTACCAATTAGAAAGCTATAGATTTTATGTTTAATTTAATGAGGGTTTCAAATTACCTCTAAATTCATTATAAAGGACATGCCCAAATCTAACTTCACTATAGAGGGCCTTACTGACTTCAAATTCTTTGTATCAAACTTTGAATTCATTGCCTACCTTTTTAGAAGTCTCCAGGACCTCTCCAAACAAGCTTTATCACTATGCAAGTAGCTACTATAACCTAAAATGCCTCAGTGCCAGGAGAATTACCAACTAACTAAATGAAGAAATTTTCAATGAATAATGAATCATGTGCAACACACTCCCATCAATGTTTTTTTTAAATTTTGTCTAATTTGTATTTGCGTAAGTAACTATTTATTCATTTTTATTTGTATGACTAAATAATTTTTTATTAAATGACCAAATTAGTCATTTATTTACTCATTTATAGCTAAGTTTCAAAAAATTAGTAGAATTTAAACATTTTTAGTTATTTTGACTAAACATTAATCATGTAGTCATTTATTTGCCAAATTCTACTAGTGATTTTACACCACTTTCATTATAGGGATCATATCTACTACTAGCAATCCCATAATTTTTAATTATAAATTACATTATATTTTGTTCATTCTCAATAATGTAATAACCCGTTACTAGCAATGGTGCTTCATAATTCTCTTCTTGACCATTGAAACATGTTTTTTGTCAACGATATGGATAATCCATTTTAACGTAAGCACAATGTCCACAATAAATACACTTACACAAAGTTTTTGACTACCTCACAAAATCCTTAAATTTGAAAGCAAGACATCCATGGTATCCATGAATAGTGAGACCAGACAATGTGCCATATGTAGGAAGATCAAGAATCATAAATAATAAGCAAGTTCTTAAAGTGAATTTGATTGAATGACCATCCCTTAAAGATTGAAATGTTTCAATTAATTTCCACAATTTAGTTAAATCATCATATAATGGATCTATATAATCTTTGATTGTATCTAAAGTCACACTTTTCTTTCTTGGTATAATCAATGATAGCATTAAGAAAAATGGTTTAGTTGTTATCCATGGAGGCAAGTTATACTTTATTAAAAACAGTGGCCAAGTTGACCATTTAGTACTTTGATTTGAGAATGGGTTCAAACCATCTAGACCCAAACCCAACCTTATATTATGAGGATCTTGAGAAAAAATAGGCCATTTGTTTTCAAATTCCATCCACATCTTAGAATCAAGCACATGTCATTATTTTCCATAGGTTCTCTTATTTTGGGCATGTCATTACATAGGTTCAACAATGTCTCTACACCTATACATTTGTATTAATCATGAGATTATCAAAAAGAGGTGAATAACCTTTCTAATAACCAGAGTTGATTTCAACCCTTGTCTATACCCTACTTTATGACATTTCAAACATTCACTCTCACTTGCAAAATTATTGCAAAATAATACACAACCATTCACACATGTGTGGATGTTTTCATATCCTAAGCCTAGCTTGGTTATTTTATATTTAAATTGACTTCATTTTGTTGGCAATGTGGAGTCAAGTGGTAACAATGAACTTAACAATACCAATAACTAATCTACACTCTCATTTTTCCAACCAAACACCACTTGTAAGTTAATAATTTGAATGATTGTTGTCAAACAACTTAACTTGCAATTAGCATTCATAGGATTTAAAGTATCCACCATCAACTTGGCCCAATAATAATTTAGACCCTCATTCAACATTTTATAAACTTCAAACACTTCATCTAACATTGTTTCCTCTTCATCTATGTTTGGTGCCACTTCATCTATGTGTGTTGCCTTTTCATCTCTCACACTTTGCAATTCTATCATATCTTCATAATAATTGTAATCCTAAGGGATTATACCATTATGCCCATATCTTATCATATGTCAATAAATGACATTTCTTTTTTCACCTTTCCACCAAGATATTCATTACATGGACATGGTTATTTGTCCATGTCCCTCTCATCAGCTACTCTCTCATCATGCATGGTATTGATCCATAATCAACCTTAGACATTGATCCATCTATAATTTTTTGCATTATAGTATTAATTTAGTTTCCTATTTCAAGAAAAAAATAAAAATATGAAAAACTCAACTTACTTAGGATCTAATACATGAAAACTCATTCTCTTCAACACTCTTTAACACTTACCCACAATTCAGAGCACTTCATAGAATTAGGATACAAAGAACTCTATATAATTAGAATTAGAGAACTCTACAAGATATAGAGCACTCTACATCAATTAAAATTCAAAAAATATAGTTGCGTATCAATCTATAGAATCAGATGTTCTTTTTATGACTGGAATTAAAAAATGTTATTTTTATCCATATTTTATTAAGGGCCTTTCTTGTCTAGATGATAATTAATGAAATGATTTAGAAATGGAACATAGAATTTATGTTTTTTCTATTGATGAACTATGATCATTTGAACATATGGAAATTTTTTCAATGTTAATGAATACACAAACACTAACAAACAGGCTAATGAAATCTTTTTGTAACTAGCATAAATTATTAACATGTTGAGATAAGATTACTTGTTCTAAAAATTGATATACTCCCATGTGTTGATATATAGTATCAATTAAAATAGCTTAGTGACCACATTGATTTTATGAACTATCATAACTTTCAACTATGCCATATGAGACCATCTTCTAGGATTTCATGCAATTAATAGATTAGGCTTGCACATAATGTTACCCAATCATTGAGGTCTAGGCTAGGGACATGATCCCATGGATCAATGGAAAATTGATCAAAGGAATTAAAATTTGGATATATGTTATAAGTTAAATTCCCATATGCTCCAAAATACATAGAGGAAACTAATGAAAAAATAGTCTACTAAAATTTGAATTGTCTATTTGGTTCTGGTAGTCAATTACCTATGTAACTACTATAAGTTACACCAACCAATAACAAACTAATTATGATGTACATGTACTACCCATGAAATGAAGTCTTAGTGAAAAGGATTCTTAGAGATTATGTTGGTGAATTGGTTACAAAATTAGAAATTAATACTATACCCATGCATGATAACATGGAACACAAATAGACAACTTCAAGATATGGTCACTACATTGTATTGATTATACAATGAATAAAATCATCTAATTATTTAATAATATCAAAAACTCCAAATTTTTACATGGTAGTCAATGTATTATGACAAGATACCCTCCTATTTATGTAACTCATCTCTTATAATACATTGATTTTGTTCTCCTAGATAGATATAGTTGTCAATCAAAAAGCTATAGATTTTGTGTTTAATGTAATGAGGGTTTCAAATTACCTCTAAATTCACTATAGAGGACATCCCCAAATTTGACTTTACTATAGAGGGCCTCACTGACTTCAAATTCATTGAAGAAAACTCTAAATTCCTTGCCTACCTTTTTAGAAGTCTCCACATCCTCTCCAAACAATATTTATCACCCATGAAAGAAGATTCTATGCTTATATGCTAAAACCCAAAATGCCTCATGCCATCAAATTGGCACACAAACTCTCTCTGGCCAGCTCTAGATTCATTAATAATTAACAAAACCTCCTTGTATTTGTAGAGGTGTATTTCATAAATAATTCCAATTGTAATCCCCACTCCCCCATCAAATTACCTCTACTAAATTCTACACTCTACTATACTCCCTACTCTCACGAACAATTTCCCAATTCACTATTAACCCTATGTACGCAATACAACCCACTCCCACCAATAATTTTCCAATTAAATTTTTTTTAATTACCCATTTAATATCATATTTTCTAATTTTTATTTGTGTGACTAATTATTTAGTCATTTTTATTTGTGTGACTAATTATTTAGTTGTGGTTTTTACCTGATGATCAAATTAGTCATTTATAGCTATGTTATAAAAAATTAGTAAAATTTAGTTATTTTTAGTTGTCATGACTAAAAATTTTAGTCATGTATTCATTTATTTTATAAATTCTACTAGTGCACTAATTTATCATAGATGCATTATCGGTGTTGCCTGATGTCCAATATTGAGCGTGTGTTGCATTGTAACTTAAGGGGGGCTCTTGATGATAATTCAAAGGGGAAATTGTACTTTGTGAAATATATTGTTTGATTTCATCTCAATTACATAAATAATATCAATCTAATCTTCACTAATATATCTAAACATTTAACCATTCACACCATCTAACTATCTCCACTAGAAGTCTAAAATATAGCTCACCTTGAGAGGTAAAGGACTTTATCGAATCACTATGGTTGAGAAAATTGAGCTATTTACAAATGAAAAAAATGTTAAGTGGTAAAACATATGTGATGATGATTATGGGTTCTTATTCTTATCAATGTATCCCGACCTCTTTTTTCATGTTGAATCTACAAAAACTCCCAATGAAGTTTGGACCATCCTAGACGAGCTTTTTAGAGTGCAAGACATCATGAGGGGTCATGAGTTGGAGAACGAGATCATTACATTGAGCCCAGGTGATTATGACACCCTAAATACTTCTTTTTTAAAATTTAAATCATTGAGACTATAGTTGAAACAATATGGAATTGAGAAAACAAATGACTAGTTAATTATATTCGTGCTTGCAAAACTAGGTCATGACTATCTAGTTTTTGTCTCTACATTTCATGATACCAAACATGCACTTGGATACACTTATAAAATTCAATATTTTGATGAATTTATTACCAATATGACTTAATATTAAGATAATTTGGTTCAAATGGGTGCATTAAAGTCTTCAAAATCACATGCCTTGATTGTCAATTAGGACAAGAAGAAGCCTTCTAGCAATGGAAAATAGGAAAATAACTAGTCTAAACTAGATCATGAGTACAAGAAGAATAAAAAATTAGATGAAGATTATAAGGCATCATCAAGTGAGTCCTCCTAAATTAGGAAACTTAATAAAGAGAAACTCAAATGTAACTTTTATAATAAACTTGGGCATTATGAATCTCAGTGCATGAAAAAGAAGATTGACATCTTGACTAAGATGCTTGAGAATAACATCAATGTTCCTAAATCCTCAACTCAAAATACATCCGCACAAGATTATAAAAAGGATAAATATAAAAAAGGGTAAAAACAATGGCAAGGCACTTGTTATAGTAGCTTCTGAATCTTTGACTTGGGTTATTGACTCAAGTGTTTCCTATCACATGGCCTCCTCAGAGGATCTATTTTTAGAAAAGAACCATGTTTTATGCATTCAATTCCCATGGGTGATGACACTTCAGTAGAAGTTAGTGGTAAAGGATTGGTTGAATTAATTAATGGGACCTTTAATGATGTTATGTGTGTTCCTTCACTATCCACCAATCTTTTGTCGGTGTACCAAATCACTCACATAGGTGCAGGGAATAAAGTTGAGTTCACACCTAATTCATTGGTTATCAAGGAGATACATAATGACACTATAGTCCAATCATCATTTTAGGTTGTATACCTTCTCAAAATTTACCCTAGATCATCCCTTAGATACACAGCTTACTCATGTAGATGGAGTGAGAAAATTATGGCATGAATGGTTTGGCCATTTAAACTATTATTACCTAGAGAAACTCAATCATTAAGACATGGTTTTAGGGTTGCCTAAAGTCAAATTCTTGGATGGTCTATGCAATAGATACATTCTTGGAAAACATTTAGAAGATAAATATGACAAGAGCAAAGTAAGGAGAGTTGAATAGAAACTAGAAATTATCCATAGTGACATAGCAAGTCCATTTTCAAAACCTTCATTAAATAGGATTAGATACATTCTCACATTAATCCATGAATTTTTGACATACACCTAGTTGTTTTTTCTCAAAAAAAAATTCTAAGGTCTTTGATCACTTCAAGGAAATCAAGGCACTTGTGGAAAAGTAGTCAAATTATTTCATAAAAATATTAAGGATTGATAATGGTGGGGAGTATGTCACAAATAGGTTTGAGTAGTTTTGCACATTAGAAGGGATTCAGATACAACACACAATTTTATACAATCCTCAATATAATGGTGTGGCTAAATGTAAGAACCATTCCTTGAAGTAAATGGCTACTATATGTTTCAATCAAAGTCTCTTGATCCTTAATTTTGGGTTGAAGCAATCAACTATGTGTGTTATATTCAAAATTGTGTTCCACACAAAGCCTTGAAAGGAATCACTCCTTTTGAATCTTGGGATGGTCACAAGCCTGCAATAGATCACTTTCAAGTGTTTGGATCACTAGAAATGTCCTGTATTCCCAAGAAGAAATGTAAGGCAATGGACCCTCAGAGTTAGTCTTATATCTTTTGGGGTATATAAATGGTAATAAGGGATATAGGATCCTACATCCTAAAACTCATGAGTTGTTCATAGAAAGGAGTGTCAAGTTTCATGAGGGCCCACTTGAACTCACTATTGGCACTCCAGAATCTTCAAAATTCTCATTAAACATTGATTCTACCTCAAATAATGACTTGGATCCACATCAAAATCCTCTTGATGATCAAGATGACTCTTCTTCTTCAAGTTCAAGTGATGAGAGTAATGATGAGGACTCTCCTCTTTTATTTCAAAATCACACTATAGATGATGATGAATCACCTCCTAATTCTCTAATCTCATATAATTTTGGTCCCACTTGGGCTAGATAGACACTTTAAATTGTTGGGAAATGGGTTGGAAATCCATAAAATATAAGGTGGACACATTCATAGTTTTAGGTGACTTCACATGCCTACCTAGCCATTACCTCAAATTCATAAACCTTTCATGAGGCATTTGGCATTCTAGAATGGGATTCTACTATGCAGGAGTATAGTTCCCTAATTAGAAATAAAACATGGGACTTGGTCCCTCTTCTTAAAGGAAGAAAACTGGTCCATTGCAAATGGGTTTATTGGACTAAGTATGGTGTAGATGGGTTTATTGATAAGTACAAATATAATATGATTACAAAGGGGTTTTCTCAAGTGCTTGGCATAGACTACACTAAGAAATTTACTCTTGTATCCAAAATGACATCTATCAAACTCACTTTATGCATTATAGCCACACATTAGTGGGAGGTTCACCAAATAGACATCAAGAGTGATTTTCTACATGGTGACCTCAAAGAAGAGTTCTACATGGAGAAAACACAAGGATTTATGAAAGATTATTCTTTGGTCTATAGACTCAATAAATCTATCTACAGAATCAAACATGCCCCTTGAACATAGTATGCCAACATGGACTCCTTTATCCTCATAGTCAAGTTCACCAGATACCACTAAGATCTAATTGTCTACATCTTATGGTAGGGTGATTCTCTTTTGATCCTAGTTCTCTATGTGGATGACTTATTGATTATAGGGAGCTCATGATCATCCATATTAGTAGTGAAAACTAACCTTTTAGATAGATTTTCAATGACAAACATAGGATTACCACATTACTTTCTTAAGATTGAAATCATTCAATCAGATTTTGGGATAACTTTATCACAATCCAAGTATTATCTTGATTTGATTGTAAGGTTTAACATGGTTAATTTTAAACAAACTCCTAATCCCTTCTTGTCTAGTGTGAAGTTTTAGGATAATTTTCATACACCATTAGTTGATGCAACTCCATATCAATAACTTGTGGGTAGTCTTATCTATCTCACACACACTAGACCTGACATATCCTATGAAATTGGCATGGTCTCCTAGTTTATGTAGGAGACACATGAATTACATTAGAAAGAAGTTAAGTGGATTCTACACTACATTTAGGGTTCTCATAACTATGGGATATACTATAGAGTAGGAACAAAGGTTAATTTGATCAGATACATAGATTCAGATTGGGATCAAGATACTTAGAGTCAAAAATCCACTTCAAGCTATAGTTTCTCACTTGGTTTGAGTCTAATAAGTTAGTCAAGAAAGAAACATGTAATTTTTTTATCATCTATAGAGGTAGAATATAGAAGGGATATCAATGCCACCACTAAGGTAATATGGATTTAGTGGATTCTCACTGAGTTTGGCAACCAGTTTCATAATCTAACAATCACCTATTGTGACAACCAAAGCACTATCCAAATTTATAGAAATATGGTTCTCCCTCAAAGGACCAAACACATAGAGAGTCACATGAATTTCATCAAGAATCTTATTAATGAGCAATTCATTGATCTTTGATATTTTCCAAAATTGAAGTAGATTATAGATATTCGAACCAAGCCCTTCATAGAGAGTAAAGTTGTTCATCTATGAGATCTCATTAGGGTTAGGTCTACTCCACCTTCTTCTTCCTTATATGATATTTTATTCACTATGTACTTAGGTACCTCATTATGATTCAATGTCGGGACCTAATTCTCATCTCACCTAAGCTATGCTTAAGGGGGGGTGCTAGTGTAGTTCTTTTTCCTATTGGGTTTTGCCTACATGGCCTTATGGCCATTTTATGTCAATTAAGCTTCCTTAGGTTAGTTATAAAAGGGTCACATAGACTAATTATATTTTAATGTAATTATATAATTAGGAAAATTAGAGGCTTCCTCATGTTTTCCCTA
Source organism: Torreya grandis (assembly GCA_037957365.1). Taxonomy (NCBI): domain Eukaryota; kingdom Viridiplantae; phylum Streptophyta; class Pinopsida; order Cupressales; family Taxaceae; genus Torreya; species Torreya grandis. Next base: position 664,132 of record JARHVA010007215.1, read on the forward strand.
TATGTACCCCACTTTTCCTTTTTGAAAGCTAAGATAAGAAAGACTAGTTAATGTAATTTTATGCAAGTAGGTCATATTTTTCAATATTTTCATGTGAAGCCAAGATTCTTCCTCCTTTGAAATTTATATATTATTTTATTTCTACATACATATATTTTCTCAATATTTTGTGTAAGGATCCAAGATCTTGGCCAATCTGACAAAGGTGACTAAATTACCCATGCACACAGTCAAACTAGGAAAACTTCCACTAAGCCTAGTTGGTGAATTAGAGAAGAAGATGAAAAAGAGTGCTTAGAGGGTTATGTAGTGGCTTTTTAAGCTCAAATGGAATGTGAACATGAATAATATACTAGCCTAACTATGAAATACCATTCCAAGTAGTCAAATAATATTCAATTATAAATCTTGGTGGGATCTATAGATGATTGTAACATGTTAAGGATATGAAATTTTACCTATTTTATCTTTTGGAATGCAATAAAACTTGTGGTAAATCTATTTCTAGCTCAGAGATATTTCAAACATGCACGAAGGGTAGAAACTAGCTTGTTGAGGTATATTCAAATGCTCATATCTCCTCTAATGATTTTCATGGGAACCAAGGAATTTTTAGGAGTTATTAGGGTCCCTTGGGATCAATTTTGTGTAATTAAGTAGTAGATCCAATGTCAAATATTTATGAACAAAGCTTAAGATCAAAAATTAATTAAAACCCTATTAAACCCTTAGCCATGACCTGATGGAGAAAACAAGCTTAGAGAGCTATAAAAATGACATATTTTGACCATTTCATCTATTTTAAATTGTTGAGGAGTCATTCATTATTCCTCTCATATAGATGAGCTAGACAGAATTATATGGACAACATGCAAAATAGGGTATTTTTGACCATTTTTTGTGTTTTACAAGTTTTAGGAGGTTATAGAAGGTTAAATAAATCTTAGAATAAATATTTAGAATTATCATAACTCTATATAGTCATTTATTTATAAGTTAAAACTTATAAATTTATAAATAATAGCTCTCCTTTCATCCATTCAAAACTGGCATAGTGGACACAAGAGTGAGAAGGGTAAAAACACTAAGTGTGAACCTTTTTAAATAATGAATGATGCCTATAATTACATGATATTTATAGGTTTAGTTAAATCCCTCCCATTTATATTCATGTAAAACTAAAGGCATTTTTTAGGCCAAGTGTGAGGGATGACTAAAAAAGGAGATTTTTAGACTATAGACAGTGACGGCTTCCTTCCAAGAGTTTCCAAATGAGTAGGAATGAAATAAATTCTTATATATTCATGCGTAAAGTCCATAAACATTATCCCAATAATCATACCTATCCCTAATTAGTGGTGTTATGTTCAAATAGGTTCAAATTATGAAGGCAGTTTTCTAAGCCAAGACTGGGAGTTTTGTCATTTTTCATAAGTTTCATGACTTGTATGGACACTTGGTCTTCCTAAAATTTAATGGTTCATCCCATATATATTTATAATGAAATTATAACCCATTTTATAATATTTAAAAGTGTCTAATTTATCTTTTGACTTCCTTTGTCTTGCTCTTCTCCTAAAGGCTATAAATATTGACTCTTTTATCTCTTTTTAGCAACCTCCATTGGTTGATGGTGAAACCCTAGACAATTTTATACTTGAAAAAATATTTAAGAAATAAGAAATTTATTTTCAATACTTAAATGTTTTATAATTGAGTGTTATTACAATCTTTTTGGTCTTGTCTAGTAGAAGATGATTTTTTCTTGCATGTTATCCTTGATTGTTCACCAAGTGTGCAAAAGATCAATTATTATAGGTCTTTGTTAGTGTTATTTTAAAATTTTATAAGTGTATTATAAGTGTTTCATGACTTTATTCCATAAAAAAACCTTTCATCACCCTCTTAAGTATTAAAATACCTTCTTGAACCTAGCTTAATGTGACAATGCAACTTGAATTGTGAGTTTTGTGTGAAGGAAGCCTTGTTAGTTATAAGTAGTATAAGTTTAGTAAATAGGAGGAAATATAATATTGGTGCATCACCTATTTTTTTTATTTTGTATTATTAACCCTTTTTATGTAAAGTTGATAGGCAAAAAAGTACTTCAGAGAGTGCATCAAGGGAACTAGCCCTTCTAGAGATTCATCTCTTTATATTATTACCCACTACAAGAGAGATGTTTCCATCATTACACTTGGATGAGAAGATTTAGTCATATCCTCAAGGGGTCCAAATCCAAGTGATAATAGTTTTTGGCATGCTCAGTGGGATTATATGTCCTATAAGATTTTCCAAAATTGGTGTTGGTCTAAGCATAGTTACAGCTACAAAAATATCTACATTTAGTACCTGGTGACTCCACTAAAGTTTTAAACTTTTTGGTTGTTTATCAATCCATAATTTCCATTCCAAAGGTGACCACTAGGTCTACTACTAAAGGTATACCCTTTGAGTTTGTGAAATTGACCTTTTATTCTATCAAAAGGTTTAGTTTTGTGAATACTCATTCTTATTCAAGAGAGTTCATGTTTAATAAGTGTAAGTTCCTACTAATTTCAACCTCTAATAATCATATTATACATTACAAGATGGCTAGAAACCAACCTTTTGTACCTTTCACCAGATCATCTCCTTTGAATATTTCCCAATATGAACAAATTCTAGGAGTAGCCCTTAAGAGTGTTACATATTTTAGTGGAGAAGGTCTTATTACTACCATTGAACACATTAGAAACATATAAAAAATTTGTAATATCCATAATATAATTCAAGATAATGTGGCTATTAGGTTATTGTCATTGTCTTTCAAATGAAAAGCTTTAGATTATTATGTAAGTCTACCTAAAAATTCTATTAGTTCATGGGATGAACTAGGAGATCTATTGACTAAGAGGTTTGGAGAGAAGAGTGATCATATATCACTAGCTAATAAATTGACACTATTAGGAGGGAACCACAAGATTTTAATACTAGATTTCAAAAGACATGGGATAGGATTCCAGCACTTGTGAGACCTACTCCAAATTATGCCTTGTTGAACTATCTAAAATCATTAAATAGTGATGTAGTCATGATGATCTAATCCATGGGTGGGAATACACTACCTGCTACCTTTAATATATCCATCAATGCTAAAAATTATCTTTTTCAAGTAAGGAAGATTGGTCCTTGACCACCAATGCCATTATTCCCTGATTTGTAGCCTCCTAGTCAACAAAGTCTGCCATTGCCCCCATAAATGAGATTCATGAAGTCAAGATCTCTCTCCAAAGTGTTACTAATGAATTATTTACCCTCAAAAGGCAAAAATCTCAAATTTATAGGCCATATCAGTCCTACAATCATTTTGGGCAAATAAATAGGCCTCTTTTTCAAGGCAATAATCAAGGCCAAGGTCAAATCACTCAAGCTAGACCTTACCAAAGTTACAATCCAAATGCTCCCTCATCTTCCAAATCTCTTGTTTCCACTCAAAAAAAAAAAAAAAAAAATCAAGAACAACCATGATATCCTCCCTATGACCAAAACCAAGACCATGTTGCCTATGATAATTTGATGCATAGTCAAGCTATGACAATGTAAGGTAATCAAGCATATCAATTTTCCACTTTGGAGATGCCAATGCAAAATAGAGTGAAAATTGGAATGGAGAGTGGAAAAACACAATTTTATTATACTCTCATAAATCATTGGAGGGAGAGTTTTGTACCATCAATCATTTGGGGAATTCAAGCAATGTGAAAGCTAGTGTGTCCTCTAACACTAGGTCTAAGAAGAGGGTTTTTGAAGAGACACAAGGGGATAATCAAGGAAATTTTTTAACTCCTACATCATCTCCAATGGTGGGTGGGTTTAACCCTACCCCTGAAGTGTAGTAAAATCAAAAAATTTAGAATGTAAGGCCTATTCGTACACATCCACCTTCACAAGCTACACCACAAGGCACTAGTGCTTCCAAAGAGCCTCTTAAGTTGAGAAATACTTCTATCAATGTTTTGGATCAAATGAAGAAGATGTACATGAATATTTCACTATGGGATTCATTAAAAATACTTGGACAAAAGGACGTGCTTTAAAATGAATTACGAGGACTTGGTAAGTTAGATTAGATAAGAATGATAATGTTGTCTTATTGAATGGAACTTAGCCCATTAATGTACAAGTAAATAAGATTGATAATACTCCTCCTTTTTACCTATCTTTAATCATTGTTGATTTATTATTTCATAATTGCATCATAGATAGTGGGGTTAGTACTTTAGTTATGACCAAGTGTATAGCAGATAAATTAGGCCTCAAGTATGAACCAATAGCTAACGGAGTTTTATAATTGGATGGATCACCAATAAAGACCTTAGGAGTAGTCAAGGATTTGAAATTGATTTTACATGATTATCCTAACTTTTTCATTCCTCATGAGGTGGTTATGGTAGATTTACCTCCATACTTTTCTCTTTGTTTGTTAAGAGAGTTTACAACTAAGATAGGTGGATACTTGGTAGCTAATTTTCCCTATATGGTCTTTAGGACAAAGTATGGTACCAAAGTGAAGATTGAATCAGAGCTTATCCATCACAATCACTTGGATCCTTACATGCCCAAAGTGGAAAATGTCAATTATGCCATTATTGATGAGGAGGAACTTCACATAGACCAATCTCCAATATCTTCTCTTGAAGGAGTTTTAATTTTTAATTAGATGAATGGGGAGATGAGCATTTGAGCATGATCCTTACAAATTCATAGAGGAAGCTATTCTTGGAGTGTATTTCATGCATGATGAGTAACATTTCATGGAAATATTAATTAATCCAAGTGAAAACATGCATGGTTAATGGTATTTATTCTTTGAAGGATCAAGAAACAAGATTGGGTCAGATGGTGGAGCAATGTTGGTTTCTCCTTCCAAGGAAAGGTACTATTCCAATTTCAGATTTCACTTCTCTTTCATTTGTAATGTGGTATAATATGAGGCCCTTATTCATGGACAAAATGTGACTAAGAAATATTTTCTTAGGTCTTATAGGCATAGAGTATGGGATCTTGTGAAGGATTTCCTAGCTTTTAACATCACATCTATCCCAAGAGAAGACAATAAACATGCTAATAGGTTGGCATAAATTGGAGCTTAGTTTTATGTTCCAAAAGGGACAAAAAAGATAATAACCAAAAACATATCATGGTGATTGTAAGGCCTCCATAATTGATAATTTCACTAATTGGAAAGTGTTTGATACTGACAAAAAAAATTACTTTTCCTATAAGAAGGAAGATGAGTTTTTTTCAAAAAATCAATCCAAACTACAAAAAAAATATGGAGGATAGATTATACAATTAAAGTCAAAAAAGATCCCTAAATGTGTAGTCACACTTTAGTTTATCTTCAATGATGATTAACAATTGAAGAAAGAAAATGTAAGAATTTATACTAAGAAACAAACTATGACAAAGTACAAATCTTCAAGGATAAGTTGCTTGCACTTGGGAAGGTATGTACTAGTGAAGAGAAACATGCTTGCATTGAGTTATGTAAGGAGTTTTTTGATGTATTTACATGGTAATATAGTGATTTTAAGGGATTTTATATAAAATTAGCTCAACATATTATAGATCCAATCAATCTTAAGATTGAGCCTCTCATGAAGAAGGAGCTTACTAAGTTGATTGAGTCCAAAATCATCTTTCCTATTAAGCATTCATCTTGATTGGAAAACTTAGTACCTATTAAGAATAAAAATGGGGAAATTAGGTTATGTGTTGATTTTAGTAACTTTAGTAAAGTTTCCTTGAAGGACCATTGTCCTCTTCCTTCCATGGAGAAAATTTTACAAGTTATGGCAGGTAGTGAAATGTTTTCTCTCCTTGATGGATAATCTAGGTATAATCAGATTTTGGTGAAGGAAAGTGACCAATATAAGATATAATTTACTAATAAATGGGGTACATATTATTATATGAAAATTACTTTTGGATTTTCTAATGCTGCAATTGCATTTCAATGTGTAATGGATATGGATTTTCAAGGACTAATAAAATGACATTGTGTTGGTATATCTTGATGATATCATAGTTTTTTCTAAGGATGAAAAGGATCACTTTGATCACCCTAAGAAAATTTTTGAGAGATTTAGAGAGTTTTTAATCTCTCTTAACCCAAATAATTATGTGTTTATTATCCATGAAGGCAAACCTTTAGGACACCTTGTCTCAAAGAAGGGCCTATCCATAGACCCTAAAAGGGTGAGTGCAATCTTGGAATTGGATTTTCCCAAACATAAGAAAGGTTTGAAAATTTTCTTTAGGAAAATTAATTTCATAAGTAGTTTCATTCCTAATTTTTATAATTTATTCAAGACTATAACCTCTATGCTAATTGTGAAGTGTTCACTTGGACTAGAAGAAGGAAGGAAAGTTTTGAAGAGATTAAACAAGCCATTGCCCAAGCTCCATCTCTTGCAAGTCCTAATTTCTCAAAGGATTTTAACTTGTATACATTTGGAAATGGTGAGGTAATCTCTACCATTCTTACCCAATAAAATGAAGAAAACTTGGAGCAGCCTATTACCTTCTTTAGTCAAGGTTTGGAAGGCTATGAGGTAGGATACACTTATATTAAGAAGCAAGTACTTTCTACTATTAGAAGTCTAAAGAAGTTTAGTCATATGTTATCTAAAAACAATATTCCCATATTGGTACCTCATCCTAGTGTCAAATAATTTATTTTGAGAAGATATTTGAATGAAAAAGGGGTTGGTTGCATCACAAAAGTGATGGAGTATGATGTAGAAATCAAGACAACCAAGCTAGTGAAAGGAAAGGGGTTATGTGAGCACCTTGCTTCAGATTTGAAAGAATAAAAAGAGGTTTTTTTATCACTCCATTATGACCCTATGATATTTTCACCTTCATCAATGAGAATTTGGACACAAGATATGATCCATTTTCTTCAAACCGGTGAGTGTCCACAAGGTCTAGATAGAGCTAAAAGAAGGTACTTTAGATTGAAATTTATTCATTATGTGATTGTTGATGGATTTTTATTTAGTAAGGACTTATTAAGGTGTGTTTAATCAGATTAGTTTGAAAAAATATTTCTTGAGTTTTATGATGGACCAGTTGGTGGTCATTTTGCTCTAAGGACTACAAATGGTAAGATAATGAAAGATAGATATTTTTGGCCTAATTTGTTCAAAGACGCCCATGTTTGGGTAAGGAAGTGTCAAAAATGTGCTCTATTTAATAGTAAGCAAAATATTTATCCCTTACTTCATCTAATTCAAGTTGACCAACCCTTTATGCAATGGGATCTAGATTTGATAGGCTTAATCAACCCACCTTCTAGTGCTAGCCACAAGTGGGTGGTGACTGATACAAATTAATTTAAAAGATAGATGGAGGTTATTGATCTCAAGGAAGTAAATGAAAGTTTAGTTCTAGACTTATATGAAGGCATAGTGACAAGGTTTGGGGCTCCTTCAACAATAATTTTAGATAATGCATTGGATTTCCTTGGAATGAAGACAAGTGAATGGGTTTTAAATCATGGCATCTATCTTAGTACTTCCTCAAAATATTATCCACAAGGGAATGGACTATTTGGGTCCACAAATAAGAATATAATTAAGATCATAAAGAAGATAATGGAAGAGAACCAAAGGACATGGCATTATAAGTTAAAAAAATCTTATTGGGTTGATAGGAATACCCCCAAGAGAGCAATTGGAAACTCACCATATACACTTGTTTATGGGATAGAAGATAGACTACCTACCAGCCTTGGATCTCACTTATCAATTGGATTTGATCAAGAATGAAAGAATGGAAGTCAGGTTATGTGAGTTGATGGAGCTTGAAGAGATAAGAGATCAAGCTATTCAAACTATGAGATCACACCAAGATCAAACAAAGAGATACTTTGACAAGAAGGCCATGAAAATAAGATTCTAAGAAGGAGACATTGTTCTAAATTAAGATGAAGATAGGGATAAACCTAAAAGACACACAAAGGTTGATGCTTTGTGGAGTGGCCCTTATGTTATCACCCAATACAAGAAACATAATTCTTTTCAAATCTCAAAGTTGGATGGAGAGGAACTTCATATCCCATTCAATGGGATATATCACAAACATCGCTACTAAGGTCTTTTTCTTTCCTTGTACATAGTTTATTGTTTTCCTTGGTTTCTCTAAGTGCTTATGCACATGTGTGAGTGTTGTTTGTGTCTTACTTTGTCTTGTGTTTGCTTGGTGTGTTGTGGTTGTTTTGTGTGAGTTTTAGGCAAGTCATTTATATTTGTATTCAATAAATCATTGACTCCCTTATCCCATGATAAGATAAGGGGACTAGCCTAGTTAGTATAATAGGCATAATGCCCCTATGAGTCTCTAATTCGTTGACCAAATTTGTCTTTTTAGGTCAAATTGGGGCACTTCTAAGTTAAAAAAATTGACCTTTACGTATTATATTTGGTCAAAAATTATGTTTTAAGTTGTTTTATAGGCTATTTTATGTCATTTGGTGTTATACTAGCCTTGGTCCTTAATTATTTTAGTCATTTTGGGTCATTTTGAGGTCAAAAAGGGTACATTTAATGAGTTGTAAATGTTTATTTTTAAGTGTGAAGGTTAAAAAATATTATTTCATAACCCATGTGTCCATTTAAATCTTAATCAATTGAAATAACTAAAAAGTGACAAGTTTTGCAAAAGAAAAGGTAGTTTTCTTGAGAAAGGAGAAGAAAATGGCACTTGTACGACCTCTTTGGGAAGTGTTCCACATGAGAAAGGATTATAAAATGCCTCATAAGTTTACCAATTCTTAAATATAAATTTTAAATGATATATAAGTGTCATTTTAATTCCAAAGCTATACTACTCCTTTTCACCCTTCTTGGTAAGCAAAAGTGACCTGTAGGTTTGTACTTGGTATGGTCAGCACAAGGGGTTTCAAGAAAAATGATCTTGGTGGTGTATTATACACTAATTAATATTAAATTTTATGATTTTTTATATTTTAATGGTGGTATTAGCTTTATTAACCATTCCTAAGAAGTTGACTTTTCAAATCTGCTTGATAATCTATGCACCCTATAGGTTTTACTCTCATTTTAGAAAGTATATATAGTTAACTTACTAATATTGGTTAAAAAGGATGTTTAATTACTTCCCTCATGTTATATATGATTTGTTTCACATTTGGTTTTGATTTTTTTAAAATATGAGTGGAGTGAAGTTACAATCATTTTTGCCTTTTTCCAAAAATGTTGGGATTTTTTAGAGGTTTTATGTGAATGGATTATGATTTTAAACATGACTCAAATCCATATGATAATAAATTACATGTTTAATTTCATCACAACTTACATTGAAATAATTTCCCACCTTTTATTTTTCCATTATCAACTTTTGCTCAACTCCATGCTTAACTTCACTTGTAGTCACCTATATAAGCTTATTCAACTTATACATGGACTTTTAATTAGAATTATTTATTTTTATAAGCCATTATTAGTTTTAAATATTCTATTTAGATGCTTGGAAAAATTTTAAATGTAGTCTCAAGCTCATCCACCATGCTAATTTAGTCATGAGATGCCCCTAATTGCTCTTCTCCATATATGTAATGGTGATTCTCATGTTGGAAAGATAGGTTGGAACTATTTTAAAGGTGTCCAAGATTTGATATCATGAAATTTAAGGTTTAAAAATGAATTTGATTGGTTTTTAATCTATTCACTATCATGTTTCTACCCAATTCCATGAGCTGCCTATATAATATGCCCAATGCATACCTACAGGGCCCTTTTTGACATCATGAGGAGGTGTGGAAATGATAATGTGTGTTCCAATATCTTTGTACTATTGTATGTTCATTAATATTTTTTATAATAGCATTCAAATTTCACATTCATTAAAAGTTTCATGTCATTCATATCTAGTTCATTGTTTGATACCAAAACATCCACTTACAAGTGGCTAAATAGGGTGATAAAATTCTTAGATGGAGAGTGTGAAGAAACTTGACACCTAATTTAGGTTTTGGTATGATAATAAATCCTTGATAGACCAATTCAAGTGTAAATTTTTTCAAAAGAGTTGTATAATCATGTTAAAGAAACAAAGGACTATGTTCTGGGAAATTGTCCCCAAAATGTCAAAATAGAGGTCAGGGGGCTTCTTATGAGTATCTTAAAACATGATTTCAAAGTGTTTCAAAGCATCCATCCTATCCCATATTTCATCCCATATAATAGATATTCTACATGTCAAGAATGGAGGTTAGATAGTGAAGTAAGATAGGTTGTTTGAAGCCTCAAATATTCCTAAAAAAGCATTGAAACACTTCATTAAAGTCTACAGGTTTGAGGTTGCAAAGGAAGTTTGACACCATAAGGAGAAACATTGAAAATTTATCATGGATAATATGGTTTTAATAGATTAAATTTTATACTAATGGATTTAAATTAATAAATAAAGTATTTAAATTTTCCCTTAAAACCCCCATCACTATCTATAAGTGACCCTTATATGGAGAATACACACCTACAGTAGGGTTAGATCAATGACCCCAAACTTGATGCCTATTTTATGCTTTGAGATCTTAAATAGGTGATTTAAATATAAATCATGATTTTTTTTAATCAAAAATGGTTCAATATAGGTTATTTTATCATCATGAACAAGCCAATTAAAAGCACAGACATCTACAGGCAATAGTCTACATCAGAGTTGCTTAGTCATTTTGGAGAGAACTCAGTCTAGTGAGTTGAAAGTGCATATTAAATTCTTGGAAAGGGTGATATGATGAACCAAAAAACTATTAACCTTATCCATGAATATAAGTATCCTTATAATCTCTAGGAAAACTAAATTAAACTATAGGTAAGGACAAATTTAGGGTGTCTCAGTCAGAGTACAATGGGGTACCTAGTTTTGACTAGAAGTGCATATGAGGCACAAAATGGAGTTTAGGTGATGTTAAAAACATATTTTAACCTAAATAAAAGTCATGGTAACTTAATTAATTATAAACATGATTAAAAAAACCTATAAATGATCTCTTGTACCCCTGTGTGTACTAATAGCCACCATGTTGTAGTCTTGGACATGAAGGTGAGGGAAAGACATAAAGGTGTTTAGGTGAAGAGAGAAGTTTTTAATTAGATTAATATGGTAAATTATTGATGAATTAATTTTTATACACATTCCAAGACCCATTAAACATGTCTATCCACTCTTCCCTACTTGGCCAAAGCTATAAGTTCATTCATACAATGAGCCAAGAAACCTCTTTGCTAAATAGATCAACATGAGGAATTCAAAGAGAAGTAATGTTTTGTGGTGAGAAAAAAGATTTAATAGAATATATTTTATATTTTAAACATTTTTAAGTAAACTATAGTAATTTTTTTATCTTGGAGAGGTCACTCTTAGGAGGGTTTGAAGAAAATGCAGGAAAATAGGCTTTTTTGAAGTCTTTTTTGGGCATATAGAGTTGGTTAGATACATAAACCATGGAATAAAGATAAAAAATATGGTAAAAATAATAATAATAATAATAATAATAATAATAATAATAATAATAATAATAATAATAATAATAAATAATTGTTAAAAATCCAAAAATATTCAGTTTTTCATGGGGATAAGGGCTATACCTCACTATTTTGTCTCAGAGGTCAGCTAGTCTAGGAAAATCAGGCTTTGGTAAAGTGAGCTAGTGAGTGTAAAATGGGAAAAGTAATTTATATGGAGATTTTATAACCTCAAGAAACATTAAATTAGTTTTATATAAGGATAATATATGATATTTAATCACTATATCAATCTAAAACCCATAAAGGTGACTAAATTACCCATGCACATAGTCCTACTAGGCAAACTTCCACTAAACCTAGTTGGTGAATGAGAGAAGAAGAGTGATTTGATAATTATTTATTTTATTTCTAAGATAAAATGGGATTTTAAAATGCATAATATACCATCATAACTATGAAATACCATTCTAAGTATCCAAATCTAGCTAGGTGTAGGTTAGGCTTATTAGGCCTTCAAGGGACCTAGAACCATTTTCGGGTCCATCTTCATTTATAAATCTTGGTGGGATATACATATGATTGGAACATGTTAAGGAGATTAAATTTGAATTTTATGAGATTTTATAATTCAATTAAACCTTTGTGAAATCTATTTCTAGCTTAGAGAGATTTCAAACATGCAAGAAGGACAGAAACTAGCTCATTGGGGTATCTTCAAATGCTCATATCTCCTCTAAGGATTTTCATGGGAAAAAAAAGGAATTTGGAGTTATCAGGGTCCATTTGAATCAAATTTTTGGTATTAAGTATTATATTTAATGTCAAATCTTTATGAACAAATCTTAAGACTAAAAACTACCTAAAACCCTACTAAACCCTCATCCAAGACCCAATGGAGAAAAAAAGCTTGGAGAGATATATAAATGACATAATTTTACCTTTTAATATATTGTAACTTGTAGAGGATTAATTTATTCTTCCTCCCATAAAGATGATCTATACAGAATTATATGGACAACATGCAAAATAACGTATTTTTAACCATTTTTTATGGTTTATAGGTTCTAGGAGGTTTCAAAAGGTGAAATAAATGTTGGAGGAAATATTTAGACTTATTATAACTCCATATGGTCTTTTTTTTCTAATTTAAAACTTATAAGTGTCCAAACAATAACTCTCCTTTCAGCCAATCAAAACTAGAATAATGGGCACAAGTGTGAAAAGGGTAAAAACTCCAAGTGTGAGCCTTTTTAAAGCATGCCTAATGCCTCTAAGGACATTTAGGGTATCTAAGTATTTTATTCACTCCATCCCATATATTTTCATGGAAAATTGAAGGCATCTTTTAGGCCAAGTATGAGGGGTGACTGAAAAAGGAGTTTTTTAGACTGTAAATAGTGATGGCTTCCTTCCAAGAGTTTCTATATGAGTAGTAGTTCAAAAAATGCATGGATATTAATGAATAAATTCCTTCCCTCTTATACCAATCATCATACCTATAAATATTTATTGATGGGATGTTTAAATAGGTTTAAATTATGAAGGTAGTTTTTTGAGCCAAGACTAGGAGTTTTATGCCATTTTTCATAAGTTTCATCAATTGTATGGACACTTGGTCCTCCTAACATTGGATGGTTCATAAAATATATATTTATCATGAAATTTTAGCCCATTTTTCATATTTATAAGTGTCCAAGTGACCTTTGGACTTCCCTTATGTTGCTCTTCTCTCAAAGGCTATAAATATTGATTCTTTTTGCCTCTTTTTAGTAGCCTATGTTGGTTGATGGTTAAAACCTAGCCAATTTTATACTATAGTGACTCTTTAAGAAATAAAAAAAATTATTTTTTTTACTTAAATTATATAAAAGTGAGTTTTATTGTAATCTTGTTGGTCTTGTCTAGTAGAAGATGATCTTTTCTAGCATGTTATCCTTGATTATTCACAAAGTGTACAGAAGAGCAATTGTTATAGATCTTTGTTAGTGTTATTTTCTAAGTTTATAAGTGTCTTATAATTTTTTGATGATTTTATTCCATAAATGAATCTTAATTTCCCTCTTAAGTATCAAAATACCTTCTTGAACCTAGCTTATGAAACATTGATGTGACAATGCAACTTGAATTGTGAGTTTTGTGTGAAATAAGCCTTTTTTAGCTCTAAGTAGTATAAATTCATTCAATAGGATGAAATATAACATTTTTGCATCACCTATAGTTTTTTTAGTTTGTCTTATTAACCCTTTTCATTCAAATTTGATATTCAAGAAAGTACTTTAAAGAGTGCATCAAGGGAACTATCCCTTCTAGAGATTCATCTCATCAAATTGTTACCCATAACAAGAGAGATGTTTCCATCATACCACATGGATGAGGAGAGATATGAATATCCTCAATGGGTGTAAATCCAAGTGACAACAATACTAACACATGAAACCAACACAAAAAATCATCACAATCACTTTAAAAAACATTAGTTGATCCTTTAAGTCTAAAATCAATAAAAGGAGACCAATTAGTATCAATAAGGAAATCAAATCAAAATTAATATTATTCAAAAAATTCCAAGATCAACCTTTAGTTCAAATATTTAAATTTTTAAGAATAAAATGATGTTGGTTTCCAAGTAATAAAATAAAAGCTTGGGCAACTCAAAAATTAGTTTGGCAAACACATTTATCAAAATCATATCACAATGTGATCACTATGTGACTTAGGGATCACTAAATGGGGAGAAATAATAAGGTAAGAGAGAATTGGTCTTACCATCCATTACCCACAAGACCCCCTTATGGAGCCAATTGTTGATTTATCATGCTAAATTCATTGTTGTTTTATTACATTTAATAACATGTAGGAGGGCACTACATCACGGCCAATACATAAAACGATATACAAGATTAGCTAGTAACTTATGCCTCTATATAGGTCATACTTATAGATCATCTATATTCACTACCTACTATGGTGCCTTTTGAAATTGAAATTAGGCCTTTCCGACTTTAACATGAGAGTTTAAATATAAAGTCATCTACAATGAGGTCCCACTTGTGTTTGTAGACATAATTATTACAACAATAAATATGAAAGGCTAAAATTTCAAAATAAGGGCACATCCATAGTCACCACTCCTAATTCTTGTAGACACATAGTGCTATACAAGTTCCCAAAGTAGTTATTAGTTCCATCTATCTAAATTGACAAGTTTTCATCATAAGAAAATTCAGCAATACTATATGTATTCATTTAATTTTATTGACATATAAATTATTAGTATATCAACATGATTTTTATCCCATATAGGCTTTCATTCATCTAATCAACATTATTATAGATGCAAAATCATCTATTGATAATATAAATAATGTGCAAGGTTACCTCAATCCATTCCAAATGCTTCACAACTAGGAAGCTTCACTCATAACCATTTATCTTACACTCACAAAATAAAATAATAGTATGTGCTTATGTATATAAATTAGGCAATTATCATCTCAAATTTATCCAACTATAGATTATTTTTTTTCATGAAATAATAATTATGTGAATATATACCTGCTTCAGTTTGTTCTAAGGAGATTCATCTTACTTCATAATCAAAATTTAAGATTACCACTCATCCTAGTTAACATAATACAATATTAAACTTATTCATAGCACAAGCCATATCATTAACAATAGAGTTTTATCATCCCATGGTTCATTGATTGGTTCCAATTCTCTAAATAGTAAATACACATTCTCTATATCATTCCCATAATTTAAACATACATAGTCAACATATCTAAGGAATTTATAGTTTCAAAAGAGAGGTCATTACAACATTTTTATAGTTATATTTTCAATTATCAACATCTAAGAATTAATTCAAGCAACATGTGCATCCACCTATGCATGAACACACATACATATATATTAATTACCTAGAGATTCTTAATAACCAGGACCATTTCCATTTCAAATATAATATTTTATCATAGGTATATATGTTTGTCATGAAATAATAAAAAAAAATAAGTATAGTAGGGATTATAACAAAATTTGGTTCTCACAACTAATTCATATTAAGACTAAATCATACCTTATTCAAACATTCTTAAGGAAATTACATGTATAATGACAAATTGATCCTTAGCTAAAACATGCACCCTAAGAAGATTTATTCCCAACTCATTTTCTCAAGTTTAACCCCATTTAAATATTTCATGTGTTGAGATCATGTCTAAGTACCATATTTCTTATGGTCCTTATGAAGGTAGTTCCTATTTCTATTTCTATGATGAGGCTCTAAAGGTTTCACAATATTCCCATCACTTCTCTAAGGTGGTGAGGATCCTTTTTAAAGCATAGAAACTTGGGGAAACACTTCCTCCAACATAACCATCACTCATTATAGTGTCCCAAAAATTTGAGCATGGATTTTAATTAGCTGTATAATTTAGGGATCTTAGTGACTTCCATATATAGTCTTTTCCATGCCTTCCTCTTATGGCATATTATCTACATAATTTAGGGTTTAACCATGTTATAAAATAATGTACCAATATTTAAGGTTACATAAAGCATGTTTAACTAGAGTTGGAAAGGTAATGAACTCATATAAATCATCCTTAGAGCTCCTTAAGTTTAAATCAGGATCTAATACCAAAATTTCATTCCCATTTTTTCTCAAAAAGATAGACATGACACACAATTCAATGATCAAGCATGGATAAAACTAAAATCAATCTTGGGAAAATATGAATCCATTTAAATTCAAACATAATATCTTGTAACTACCACAATGCATTTGGTAGTAATTCACCATAAATCACTTGGCATCAAACTCAAATTCATTTTCAAAAACTTGCTTAAATATTTTCTACATAATTGGCATCAACACATATATCAAATTTGACCTAGGTCATCATATATGTGTTAGGGCACCACATCATGGCTTCAGGTCTACTCAAGTTGATGTTATTAGGGATTGTATATGTTCCACATGTTGTAATCATAGGCCCCTAAGTCTATTTCCAAATTCAAGTCTTTTAGGCCTATGAGTTTAAGGATGTGTCCACCTAGTAGCATCCTGGGATCTCAAGCCTTCGATGGAATTAGGGCTTAAACCCTAAGGAAAACTCTCTTGATGTTTTAATATCTAAGAGATGGCCATAGGGTGAAATTTTTTTAACTCACCACCCTATCACTCTACAAGGCTACCATGGCTAACTTGGGGTTATAGAGTAGTGGGATTATGTTATGTAGTAGCTTCTCACCATCTTGATAGATTGCAAGCTTTGTTCTTGATATGAATGTTTCTAGAATCATAAAGCAAAGGGATTTTACTACATGGAAACATCCCACTCATTTGCTTGCCCATAGACTTTGCACCTAGTATGAACATTTATAGAATAAAATGTTGCTAATTTGATGCCACATGGTAACATCCCATGAACTTGCTTGCCCAAAGGCATCACTCCCTAGATGACCTTCTCTAGGGTTATGGGCTGCCTAGATGATGTCACATGGCAACATCCCACTTGCTCACTAACCTAGAGGCTTTACACTATATATAGTCTTCTTTAGGATCATAGGTCATCGATATGATGCCATGTGGCAACATCTCATGATCCCACTATCTTGGTACCAATTGTGTTATAGACCAAGCTAACATCACTCTTAGGTTATTAGGAGGATAACATTTGGCTTCCTCTAAACCACTCTAAAAAGTCATGAAAATGACTAAGGAAAAAATAATAATAATAGAATGACAAGGGTCAAATTGGTTAATGAAAAATCTATGAAAATACCTCTCTATGAGGAAATTTAGAAAGGTCTAGGTGGATGAATTTAGCTGATGAGGGCATATTAGATAGGTGAAGTCCTAAATCTAACTAAGTGAAATAAAAACCCCAAGTCCCAAGCAACAAAAATATTTGGGAAAAAAACTACCATAAAGATCAAATTAAAAGTGCCTAAAGCATAATAAAGTAGAGTAAATATACATTAATTGAAGCCCAAAAAAAATATGGCTAAGGTAATGAAGGTATACTAAAACCATAACCTAAGAAAATTCATTTGATAAGGATATAATAGAACACTTTAAATGAATCAAAATAAGCAGATAAGGCTGAACTATGAAGTTGATCAATTGACAAAACAAGTCAAAATCTAAAGCAATAAATTAAAACTAAACCAACACTCCCATTGGTTTAAATGATTAGTAGAGTAATGATAGGAAACTCAATCAAGCCTAAACACCTATTTACTACATTAAAACCTAAAATATGACTAGTTCACTTATCCTAAAAAGGCTTCTAAGATATTATAGAGACCCATTCTGATTATCTCATGCAACATTTTAGCCTAAGAACCTATCTCAACTAATACCCTTATTTTATTCAAGAGGACATCGAGGCTTGAACCAAAATTTGACACCAAACCAATATTATTATTGATTTGGTTTATTATCTAAACCTCATAAGGTGTTTCTTTATCAAAATAGCCAATACTTAGACTACATATTCATATTAAGCCTTTGTTCTTCTTGACAAGCACTCATCCATCTAAGTGAGATTAACTCATTTATGGATAAGCTAAGTGTATAATATAAATTCCAACAAAATATATGAGAAGGCATGAATACCATCTCTTAGGCTAATTATCTAGAAGTTTTAATCTATAATCTCATATTCATCAATTCATTTAAAGATCCATATAGGCTTAGAAGTTATTTCCTACTTGACATATTCCTTCCTAGGAGATCTAAGGTTAAGACCTAATGAGGATCTTATTAACACTCTCTCTAAGATTTGCTTAATATTTACCTTGCTTAGATTATTAATTGTCATAATTGGATTATTATAACCAAGTTTAGACATGTAGAACATAGTGTTATCTTATTATCAAAAGCCTAAGTAGTCTAACTAACTACCTTCAAATATAATACATCCTTCATAAAAATGTCATTAAAGAATATCACCAAAGAAAGTAACTCAATACATAAGGGTCACACATACACCAAGTATTCAATATATTATATATATTAAGACCCTTAACTTATCCAAGCCCAAACATGAATAAGCAAACATCTGTTAGAATTTTTTCCTCAACTATAAGCTTACCATAAGAAGTTTTATTATTCAAATATAATAAATAGTTTTTACATTAGTTATCAAAAATAATAACCAACACATTCATCTAGTAATATATACATAATTATATTGGATCACATCTTGGCCCATAATAAATCAATAACATATAAATACAATTGATTCAACTAAGAATAAGTAATCCTTGGATTATAGCCAGTTATAAAAAGCATAAAACAAGAATGATCAATCAATGAAGATCATTTCCTCATTACTCTAAGTGTAGCTTCAACCAACCTTTTACCACCATCAAGTGACTACTCTAGGCACCCTTGAGCAGGACTCCCAGCTCTAGTCATGGTCACATCATGGTAAAAGTTAAATAAAGGAAAATAATAGTCAATATGTCTTTGGGTCAAGGAGATAGCTACTCACATGGTGACAATCCAAGAATCTCTAAGTCAATCAGTTACCAACCTTAGATATATTTTTATCAATAATGAAACATAAAAGAGAAGACATATGGATCACAAGGGTAAAACTCATTAGGCACACAACCACTAAGATATATTCTATAAACAATCATGAGAGAGCTTATGCAACCTACCATCATGTCTAATATGAGAAAATTAACCCTTCATCATAAAGAATGTGACCTTTCAAAACATCATAATTCATTCATGGTAAAACCATTCTCTCAAGGCAATTATCATTCTTAACAGCTTGGACTATCATGGAGGACTATCTCAACTCCAAACTCCCATACAAGGGTAATAACACTAGGGGGTGAATCAAGCACAACCATAGAGAAATAAAAAAATATAAGAAGAAGTCCAAGCATCCTTACTCTATTCAAACACAATAATATTTATATAATAACACAAACTTCATTTAGTTAGATAGTAAGATATTCTAGTCAATAGGATACCTACCAAATGATTCAGGCCCTTCCATGGATCTTTTCTATAGGTTACTACCAGTCGAGTCTCTCCCTCTCTAGGATTTCTTCTTATTTTCATCTACTCTTCTCCTTCATTCCCATGGTGGCCAAAAATTCCAAAAGTCCTAAACCCTTTTTTAGAGATCATTGCTCCTCAAATAGGTATTATTTCTATATTATAACCTAATCAAAACATGACAAGTGTTTGTTCTTCCCTTGGATTAACCAACCACTCGTAGTTTCTAACCTATACCTTCTTAATGGTGATCTCTTTTCTAGTCCATAATGGTGTATTGGTGGCTCTTATAAATATTTTAAGTTGATTCTAAGTTAAACCCAATGATTTCCCTTGGTTCAAGGCAACCACCAATTAAATACTATCCTATAAATCAATAACTAGACAATGTAGATGTTGGTCTACTTCATCTCATGCATTAAAGTTGAAAATATCAAAGGTGGTTCAACAAACCTAATAGAGATTAAAATTAAATACTAAAGAGAAGTTGAAAAGGTGAATAAAGCATCCCACTAGGATTAGACAAGGTTAAGATAAGATCAGGGTTATGTAGGATCACACATGATGTAATAATGGCTAGTGTAGTCATTATTACCTTCATTAGTAATGACCTATTGCTGCACACTTATTACACCCATGAAATTAAATATCTTAATAGCTAAATCTTACAATAATAACATTCTAAGTAATTCAATTTAAACCAATGTAATTATCTTATCAAATAATTCACAAGGTTATGAAGTGATATTCATGTAACAACTAATGCATGTATAATTTCAATTGTAACATAAGGTAATAATTCAAACGTTTCTTAGCTAACTCTTACCATATGAATGATTCTCTCACCTTAAAATCAGCATCACCATATAAGTATCATCATTGATTTACATAATCACCTTATTTTCTCATGAGGGGCCTTACATAATGAAAGAGTAAAATAATAATGAATTTTTTGTAGATGATTATTGAGTATGATAAAATTTATAACAAAATGAATCAAATTTTGAATAATTATGAAAATACTAAAAATAATAACAACTATGTCTAGTATGAACTATCATGTCATTGTACAAAGACTATCCCTCATTTACATAAGGCAACATCTACAAGAAACTTGAACAAATAATTTATACTCATTAATTTAACATAGTCAATTAGATGAATGACAAAATTACACAAATAATTATAATATATAATTTTTAAAATCATGGTGAAGGTAAACCATGGTCCAAAAAATTAGATTATTCATTGAGCAAAATGAAGAAGGAATAAAAAAATAGTTTTGATTAAGTTTGATATG